>JALLPI010001146.1:0-12083 GCA_036939935.1 Cyclotella atomus
TCGGAACGGAATTTGAGAATTCCGGCCGGAATTCCGCCGGAATTTGCAACCTAGTCTACTACTACAGGCGTCAGGATCCTTTCAAGCCCACCATACAATACCCATCACAGTGTCTTGTTGACCTCATGAAGGACGATGGTGATCAGTGCAGATGAGGGGACCATAAACACTATGGATTGTGGCAAGAAGTGACGATGCCCGCATGGTGGATGGTGATGGGTGTCGGAGAAAGTGGAGAGATATGAGAGATGAAAAAAGAGGTCGCAAATCAGGCGGGAAATACAGGATTTTTCACGCATAAATTGGCGAGGGGGCCATAATGAATGTCGTGTGCTTTCTGGCATTTGTGAGACTCCGCCTTCCTCTCTTTCGCTCCACTCCCCTCACCGAACCGCGAACGCAACCAAAAAATAGAAGCACCAACGATGTCCGTCGACCAACGAATACAGCAGAGAGCCGCCTGAAGCAACCTCTCCATCGACCATGCAATGAACCCCACCACATCCGACGAGAACCGCCCAACCAACATGACATCCTACAACAATCTTCTCGACGGGGTAACCCTCCCCGCCAAAGACGAAGTAGCCGCCGCCATCGCCGCCGTCCGCTCTCGAGGACGAGGCGGCACTCCGCTCAACAGTCCAGGAGGAATGAGCACCCCGGGCGGACGATTCGGCACTACCTTCCTCATCCCTCCTCCCACCGCCAAAAGTGCCGGTGCCCCCGCCACCACCTCCTCCTCGCTGTTCCAACAATCCTCTGCCAAATTGCAATCCTTTTCTTTTGGCGAGAGCACCGAAGAAAGCATCCATGTCAACAACAACTTGCCCAGCAGTAGTGCAGCAACCCCCTCCAATCGATATACATTATCCCCAACCATGGCTCAATTACGCGCACGGAAGATTATCAACGACTCCAAGAATCTTCATCACATGCACAACAACAATCATCATTACAACACAAACAGTAATGCTGTCAATAAACCACTCTCGCCTACATTCTCCGATGATGATACCGACATATACACAGTGGTAGATCCATCCACTTTGGCTCAAGTCGGTCAGTTTATTGATTCTTTGCAGAAGAAGAAACTAACCTCTCCAACCTCCAACAACAACAGCAGCAGCAGCAATGTAAACTCCAACGGCAATGTAAACTCCAGTAATAATGTAAAGTCCTCGATGCCACTCCCCTCTCCGGCATCGGCGCGATATTCCAGTCTAAACCATGCCAAAGCAGTCATGAAACAACAACTTAAAGTCGTTACCAAAATTGACAATGTTGGAGATAGTGATGGTGGTAGTGATGCTGTGTGGAGTCCATCCGGTACCACACCAAAAACGGGCAATATAACAAGTAGTAATGGAGACATGATTGCAGCAGCAGTGGCAGCAGTGCCATATCTTCCCGAGAGTGACGATGATACATCTATCAGTATTGAGAGTTCTATTGAATGCATGCCCGATCATGAAGAGATTCTAGAGGATTGTGAAAGGATGGAGGGTGTGGACAAGAAGTATGAAGAAGTCAAACCCGAAACGGAAGAAGAATTGGATACCTTTATTCAATCGATGAATACTACTACAATAATGGGAGATGGTCCGGGATTGAATGTGTCGACGATTGCTGATGAGTTGAATGCCATGAGTGTTTTGGAGGATAGGTCTGGTGGTGTAGGTTTATATGTTGATTCAGCAGGTAATGCTTTGGCGAATGCAACTGGGAGTGAACAAAATGAGTCCGAATCAGCCAGTGCTACTGATAAGGCTGTGGCGGCCCCGACTAAATTCTCACTCTATACTAGTGGTGCAAGTTTCAGTGCCCGTCCTTTGGTGGAGGCTGCTGCAGAAAAGAAAGATGATTCAGCAGTATCAGCAGACAATGCTTCGACAAGTGCAGCTGAAAATCAACAACAAAAACAGTCTGGATCAACCAGTGCTGCTGACAAGGATGTGGCGGCCCCAACTATATTCTCATTCTACAATCCGCAATCATTCGTGCCCACAATGGACAAACCAATGAATTCGAAGAGAGAACCTGCTGCTGCCACACTTGTCGAAAGCAAATTGCCAGTCGTTGAAAAACTCAAGACTGCAACAACTCCTTCTGCATTGGAAAATAAAAAAGTCACTACCCCATCCTCATTCATTCACAACAAACAACCTGCAACAACACCCACTGCCCGTGCCAGAATGTTTCTCGCTTCATCTACTTCCAAGCCGAAAACTCTGGTGTCTCGAATACCGCAGTCTCCAGCATCTTCTCTCCATACAACCAAAGAAGCTCTCACACCAAAAGATAAATCCGCCGCAATAGTCAACGAAACTCCATCCAACAAAGAAGATCCAACCTACGAAGAGTCACTGTCACGCATCACCACCCAAATCCAAGAAGTGGTCCGATCCCAAGTCCCATCCATGACACTTGGTAAAGTTTTAGCCGAGGCGAATCGACGAGGTATAACGTTGGATGTAGTCACGGAGATTTACAAGAAGGAACGGTTTAAATTGAGTTCGGAGAAGATTGCCAAGTGGGAAGCGGAGGCGGGTGTTGCGAACAAGAACAAGGGCTTGTCGGAAGAGAGTGTTTTGGGGGTTCGGTCGAAACAGCAACATGACGTGGTGCAAGATGGTTCAACGGCGGATTTGCAAGAGAGAAAGGTTCCTTTGACACCTGAAATGCAATCGCCCGAGGAGAGTGAAATGGTGACTCCTGTTGAAATTGAGCAGCCTGCTGCCCGAATTGGTGTGATGCCATCTACTCCCGTCGAATCTCATGCACAAGCAGAGCAAATTAAACCAGTCACAATGCCGTCCACTCCCGTCGAATCTCATGCACAGGTGGAGCACATTAAACCAGTCGCAATGCCATCCACTCCCGTCGAATCTCATGCACAGTCAGAGCAAATTAAACCAGTCAAGATACCGGATTCCAAAAGTGTCAAAGCAACGACTGCTCTTACAATTGTCACCAAAGAGATCCCTTCCACTCCAAAATCTCCCGCAATTAAACCAAGTGCAATTGAGCGCATTCTCTCGCCCCGTAGTGCATTGGACCATTTCGTTGTTCGGATAAAAGAGTCGGTGAGATCAGACAACCCCTCCCAAGAGTTGGGAAATATCCTCGCCGATGCGAAGAAGCACCATATTCCCGTCAATCCCCTGGTCGAGTTGTATACCAAAGAGCGCATGGCACTTCCTTTCGTACCAAGAGATATTTCAGTGTCGGAAGATGTTGGTTTGGCTCAATCGAATACGGAAGTATCGGAAGTCAGCGACGCAGTTCCAGATTCGGATTCGTTTGAAGATGGAGAACGTGGGTTGAGTGATACACAGCTACAGCAGTTGCAGCAACTCATAAGTAGGTCTGGAGAGATGGAAGATGCTGACGATCGTCTAATAGACGATATTGATGATGATGTTGAGAAAGCGGCAGTGCAACATCTGGAAGATATCGATGCATTCTTTTCTCGTTTTGCCATTGATGGAGTCGATGCCGAATCCGACAAGAAGACAGCCGTAACAGAGTCGAATGGTACAAGTGACAGCCTGGCCGCCAAAGATTCCAACATACGACGTAAAACCGCTACTGTCCGCTTTCAAACACCGAGTCAAGAAGTGTTTGAAGATGATTTTGCCGAGCTGGAGCCGCAAGACAGTTCTCAGTTTAGTGAACGAGGGAACATTGCTGAGGTTACAACGACAAACGGTAAAGAGACCGTGCTTTATATGCAAGAGTCCTCGTTGGAAGTGGAGTTTGTCGAACCGATTGTGCAAGCTACTGCGCCAAAAAAGAAAAAGAAGAAGGTCAAAGAGAAGAAGCAAAAGGTAATCAAGATCCGGCCGCGTGATAACAGACGAGTGGTTGTACTCCGAGATGACTTGCCAGGTTATTTGGCTTATTGGAGGTCGCCATGGGAGGCGGATCGTGTTCGATCTCACTACTACTCTACAAATAGTAAGAATGATGAAATTGATGGTGTAGCTGCCGCTGCTCGATTTGCACGAAGAAGTGGAAACCCCAGACAAAGACATTGTTTTCTATCAGAAAAGGAACGAACCAAGGACCACAAGGGTTACAGAGAAATTGACTTTTATTCTCTCTATGAGGCAACTACTGTTCAGGCTGAAGACCAAGAAATTGATCTAGCTCCATGGGATTGTCGAGATGTAAGACAACGATTCCTTCACGAGAAAAGCGTTGAATCCCGCAATTGGTTTGGTGAGTCCATCTTGAGAAAATATGCATTGCTTGTTTCACCATTTGACTTAAAATCTCTTTTGCACGTCAACCATAGGCACATTTGTAATGAGCCGAGGAAATGATAGAATGCATTACCCCGTCTCTCGTCCCAAGTCCCTCCAAATGCAAGTTACAAGAATTCCTGATGAAGATGAATGGAATGAGAACTGGTATACAACATGGCGATCTAGAAGAGACAATCCAAACAATCTCATTGCCTTCGCGGAGCTGGAGATCAAAACACCATCTTATTCTGAAGAGAACAACACTATTGTAGAAGGTCTATCGTCAATAGATGAGTCCATCCATACAAGTAGCTCCAAAGCTCCCAAACGAAAAGTGACTATTGAGATAGGAACGCTCTGCCCAGTGCGTCTTAAAACTGGTGAGCGTATTAGTAGGGTCCACCCTGAGTTTACAAGTTCATTGAGACGAAGTAGGTGGAGAAAGAAATATGTTAGTGGTATGAAATTCCCTGGGAATTAAGCATATGAATATGTGGTTTCTGTGTCAATCTGTGTCAAAAATAATCTAGAGGACTATTTTAATGTGTCAGCTACGGTACTTGCGGCCACTGCCAATTTCCTCATTTTACATGTATCCACGCCCGCGACCCCTGCCCCTACCACGTTGCATTGAAGGAAAGGTATTTGAGATTTTGTGGTTGCCCATATGACTGATACTCATGTCCACACCAGTCTTTTCTAGAATTGATTCACTCTTGCTCTCATTAGTGTGTTCCTTGTCATGACCTTTTCTTCGATTGTAACCGGACCCATCAGCACTACGTCCTTTACTGCCACCCTTGCCAGACTTTCCAGAATCCATCCCCTCCTCTGCCACTCTACCAATCATGTGCGTAAGAAATGCACTGGGGTTCCTCAAATTCTCTTCTTCTTTTTCACCAAGCTCTTCTTTCCTTTCTTTCCTAACACGCTTCTCTTCCACATATTCTTTCAGTGCCTGCTCGACTACCACAGCCGAATGACGCTTGCACAGAGCAATCACGCCTTCGTCTAATTCATCCTGACCAATATCACCATTGTCAATGTGATGTGCAATAATCTTATCCATTGTCTCGGAAATGAAATGCGATTGCTTCTCACGATAGGATGAGATGCGGGATTTCTTGGCAGCAGCACCCCCTCCCGAACTCCGTTCGACATTGATCCTCCGTCCATCTAAATGCGTTAGATGCATCTTGAGACATTCATACATAATTTCGGGAGTGGATAGTTCAATGAACGCCATGCCCTTGGACTTGTTTGTTTTACTGTCTGATAGGAGACGTATCTTCATTGTATCTTCATTGATTTCCTTCCCCAATGTTGTCTGGAAGTGTTTGAATAACATGTCTGATGTGGTGCTAAATGCCAATTGTCCAACAAATAAGATGTATGGAGTGCTTCGTTTCTTAGTATCATCTTTGGTAGGGTTGTGTTCCTTGTACCATGACAATAATTCTGATGCGTCCACGCCAGTTTCCTCACATGCAATAGCTTCGGCCTTGCGTTTGGCTGATCGACGTTCCTTGGAGTTCATAGCTTCATCTGATTCCAATGTGTCCAGCGCTTCTTTCAATCTCTTTGCAGATACAAGTTTTGCTTCCTCCTCTTTGGACAACGACTGCTTCGTTGGTGCATCAGATGCTCTTGATTTAGCATGTTTGAGTTTCTTGCTCTGCTTAGCATGCCACTCTATCAATTCTTCAGATGTACATCCCGCCTCCTCGGAAGCTATCGCCTCAGCTTTGCGTTTGGCAGTTCTACGATCTTTAGAGTTGAGATTGCCTGCGTTCTTTTCTATCTCAGCCAATGTCTGCACGAGCTTCTCGGCTGCTGCTGCTTTTGTTGTCTGATCTTCGTCGTTATTGGTTGGTTCGTCGGTTGGTTTGGCTGGTGGGGCGTAGTCATAAGTCTCTCCACGTGCTGCGGCACGAGCTTGGTTTCGACGGATCTTGGCGGCGCTTTTGTTGCCCATGGTTAATAAGTATTGGTTTGTGGAAAGGGCAACGGGTGGTGAGGAAGTGGCAAGTGGGGTTTGATTGGTGATGGCGGATTGCGCGGCGGGAACTAACTCACAGTCCATGTACCATAGTAGAGTGGCCTTAAAAGGATTCCTACATACGCCTTTTCCCTCAGTGGATACCCATCATGTGACGTCACATTCGTTGTGCTAGATAAAATGTGACGTTTTCTGTGGGCGTCGGGACAGATTCCAACCCATATCTCCAAACGCACACGCTAGAGTTGGCGATTGGATATGCGCTTTGATTTTTATGTAGGAATTAGTACTAGATGTGTCAAACTTGAGAACTCCTCCTCTTGCAATCCGTAAATCTTTTCCAAACACCAAGCACCAAGACAAAACAACCATGAGCTCATCTGCCGATATGGAAATCAATTGTACCACAAAGTCTGACAACGATTCAACAGCAGCCCTATCCTCAACTGGTACCATGCCAAATGCCATTGAATGCAGCACATCTACAGAGGCTTCTGCTTCTGGAAATGCAGTGCCAAGAGAAATAGAAAGATCTCTCCAGCATCCTCGTTTCGTAGATCTCATCGACGAGTCAAGTTCAGTCAACAACAACAAGTTGCTCACACTCTTCAGGCTGCTTATTGCCAAGGGAACCCATAAATTGAAGGATGGTAATCGCACGACAAAGAATGGATGGATTGATTTCTATGATGCTGCGTTTCGCAACACTGCTTCATATCCAGGACCATTTGCAATGCACAAGGTCCACAGGGGCAACGACCACCAACTCAAGATCAAGGACCTTGTACTGAAGCTAGCAACTCATTTCAATGAAAGGTTTAATGCGAAAAAAGCAGAATTCGTGGAGGATGGAGAGCCTGTCTACACGGATGCAGAATCGTTGGGTCACTTAATCATCACAGAACGTGACGCTGCCATCACACTCCACCAGCAAAATGCAGACGCCAAAAAGGCAGCCAAAAGCAATGCCACGAAGAAACTTGAAGAAATGGAGAGATTTGTTGGAACTGTACCCACTCATAGTGGGGTGAAAGCACCTTCCGGAACAGAACTTGATGATGATGTGGATGAAGGTCTTGGTTTTTTGAGTGCACAACCGAAATCAAACACACGTGAGTTAATGCATTCGTTGCATTCTTAATGCATATTTATTGCTAAAAGACATGATGCTTCTTTCATGTATAGAACGCACTGACATCAATCCAAGGACCAACAGTTTGGAACTAGATGATGATGTTGAAGTTTTGGATGATGGCTCTCAAGAAGACATTGCCTCCTCTCATTCTCGTGCACCTGGGAGTGCTCCCTCTCGTGCAAGAAGAGATTATCAAGCTGATCTTTTGAATGATAAGGCGGTAGCAAGGACAGCTGGTGCTGCAGCAGTAACAGCCAAGAAGAATAAATCAAGCCACGGAACCGACAAGATGCGGGCCTATCCTCCAGTGCATGATTTTGTTGACGCTGCAACCACCATGTCTACAACCATGGTGGAAAGCACAAATGCACTGACAAGAATTCTTCAGCAAACTCTTGCCAGCCCACTTCGCACCACCCACCGCCACAATAGCACTCCTCCAACTACGCCACAGAAAAAGAGGAAGGTGGAAGATATCGCGGCTATTGACAAGATGATCAAGGACCTAAAACAAGACAAACGGGAGGCAGAGGCGGAGCACGATGTAGACGAAGTAGAGAAGATCAATGCCCGTATTAAACGCTACAAGGAACTGCGTGAGAAACAGGAGGAGGGCCTGTTTCAAGACTAATTGACTCGTGATGTAGTAACGTTATCTATTAAGAACTAATTCATATTAATCAATCATTGCAAATCTAATCTAATCATTATTGCAAATCTAATCTAATGATTGATGCAAATTATTTTATGAACTAAATAGTAACGTAACCACTAAATGGCAAGATAGGCTTGTAACGAAGGTGGACGAAGGTCATACTTGTTGCATCCCGAGGACTTGTTATTGTGCACACAAGTGTAAATGTTGCACATTAAATGAGTCACACGGAGCATCTCGAGTGCATGCTGAAGTAGAGACAAAGAGCAGTGAGTATCGAATCAGTGGTTAGAACATTTTGCAATAAGTACTCACGGGGTTCTTCTTCCCAAGTTTGTACTGATTGGGATCAGTGCAAATTTAAAACACAGTTGTTTTGGTTCCGTAGTCCCACTCAATGGACTCACGGCAATTTCGCATCTCTGCATCACACACTCTCATCCAATCATCCATGTCGTTGCGGCAATATCTTGCTCTATAATAAGAGACAATGCAATTGATCCCACATCCATAAATGCAGTCACCGAAGACAGAGTATGCGGGATTGTATTTGTTTCGTTTGATGCACCTTAGAAAATTGCTTATGCCGCTCAAGTCGGCGACGTTAGCTCCACCATTAACTGCAATATCTCTGCGCCTGCAAGTGACAGGGCCAAAAACTGTGCTGATTCCATTTGGCAAGTATACTGTCTCGACTTTCAAACCATGCACGTGCGTGAAACCAGTATAAAATGCTCTCTGCATCAGTTGATACAGTGGCTTTCGCGGAGCACCAACAAAGTCGCCAAACGGACCTGAAAATGGCACATTGCTTCGGTAAATGGAGCAGTCTATCCAACCGAGTATCCTGTGTGGACAAAATGCCAGACCTGGCGAAACAAAGTCCGTGCCATCGTTGTATAGATGATACTTTGGCTTTTGGACGTATCTTTCAATTGCATCAAAGAATCTTGGGAAGTCGTCTCTGAAATGAAGGAGGCCTTGATGTCCAATTATTGTTGCGTATCTATCATCCAGGTATCGCAACATCCAAGGCCAGCCGTAGTACCATCTATTGTGATCACCTCCAAATACATTGTTCACCATATCAAGCACAGTCCACCCTTTCTTGAATCTCGTCATGAAGAACAAAAACAACTCCTCGGGGTGGATCTTGTAGGCAATATATCCTGTAGGAATTCGGATGCACCCATCTTGCTGATCGACTTGGCTCACCAGATCGAAGTGCCGATATATCTCTAAGAGCTCGTGCTTTCGGAAGCTAGTGTAGTTGAGACATTTTTGGTCGTCCCATGATTGGAATCTGATGTGCTGGCAGGGCATGAATTCCAAATCAAGTGCCTCTTCTTCGGGTGTTATATCGAAGAGGAGGTGATCCATTCGAAACATAGCATTAACGATCGATTGATGGCAAGAAACATCGATTTGTGTAAGCTGGATGAGCACGTCAACGGCGATATCTGTGTTGGGATTGATTGGGTTGAAGATGTGATGGAGGATCAGAGCTTTGAATATCATCAACTGCATCAAAAACAGCAAAGATTGCTGCGCTTGAAGAGTGTGACGAATCCAAAGCATATGCATCTTATGACGGCTGCAAACTTCGGAGTGGTAGAGATGCATCCATCGGGAGTTGCTGCGGACTTGACGGATGGCACGGCGGCAGAGTTTTCCATTTAACTGGCGGCGAGCTGGTTCTCTTGCCATGATTGATTAAGTTGATTGAAAGATGAGTTAGAGGAGAACTCATCGCGATGTCTCTCATCGTGGGGATTTGCAAATTGATGGATCTAAGGTCCACAATTGGATTCCGACGACATCGTGGGGAAATTCACATGAGATGGCGTCACTTGGCGTCACAAAGTAGGCGTGGGGGCCCCGCGGGTTGCTTTGTGGGAATCCTTTTAAGGCCACTCTAATCAGGGTATTGTACCCGAGCACTTTGCTCGGGCACTCGACACCCGAGCACTTTGCTCGAGTGTCGGGTGGATACCCGACACCCAACACCCGATCAATCTGAGCTCAGGTACGCCACCCGAGTAAGGGTTGGAATACTTACCGTGTTCATTCTATCGGGATAGCAGAAGATGAAAGATAAGAGATTGTAAGCTTAGTGCATGCATTATCATTATTGCCATCTTGCCATTTTCAAAGCCAAAAGGCCACTGTACCCTTTTAACCGCACTATTCATCAGGTTCGCGTTCACGGCCTATTGCAATTTGGCGCTGACAAATCATCTTATCCCAAAGCAAAGCAGAAATGTCTTTGTCACTCAGGTTTGGAAACTCCTTCAGTAAGTAATGAGTGCCTACAGCGACGAATCATCTCATCCTCTTGAACTGTCACTGTCAAAGGTTTGCCATTCGCAACCTTGAAACATAGCAAAGGAAATTCCTTTGGTAAATAATGAGTTGCTGCTGCGGCATCTCTGATCCTCTTCTATGGTAAATACAGGATGAAAGTTGCTATTCATGTCCTTGGCTAGCTGTGAGACAGAGGCTGAATCTACTCTATGTATGATGCGATACACTTATTAGTATCGGATGCGAATATTGCATTAATGTCAGAGGTTTCTGTAAGCGAAGCAATCCCCCGCCCCTCGGTCTCTTGAACCAACTCTAAATCTTCAACAACAAAGCACGCAGCGCCAACAACAAGAACTCCCATCCAAAAGTAGGCAACACCCAGTCCAAAACCCGGAAAACGGAAGCTGTAGACAATCAATATCAATTAATTAAGCAGCGGAAGAAGAAGAACGTTTCAGACCTCCCTGCATTATCATATAATCCCATTAAGTAACCACGCAAGCATAAAAATGTTCAGACGCCCCATCACCGCTCAATAAGATGATTTCTCCGAAGCCTGTAATGAAGTATGGGGCAGCTTTATGGACAGTATGGAAGACACATTGTCGAGAAGTCTCGCTGCTGCCTCTGAAATGTTAGCACGAGGAGCTGCTTATTCGTCAGTATTGTTGTCTCCCCCAGGGGTTTATAATAGGCAATTGGAGAATTGTATTGATACAGCCGTGACATCATCGTACCCCAAACAAAAGCTTGTTGATTGGGTTCGGTTGCATGGAGTTGGCGGACTGGGGGATATAGCCGAACTGAGAAGATATCACGAGAGATGTGTCCATATACTTCACTCATTGGTGCTGAAAGTCATAGTTACAGTCATGAAAGATAAGGCTGATATGCAGTTGGAGTTGGCTGTTCATCCAAGGTTAATTTCGATCAATAACATCATCAATTGATTGAGGAGGGTGAAGTTGCTTACTTGATTCAGCATGAAAGTGATCAAGATGCAAGGTTGGAATGCCTGGACACAAAATATGCAGCCATGAAAGCATTAGGATTGGTGTCGCATCACCTTTTCACGAGAGGATCTGGTCTGCCCTCACAAGCATCTGTGTTTTCTTCTGCTACCAACGAGTTGGGCGATACAGATGTCGGTTCAAATATACGGATTGTCCTAATATACGTATTAGGATCCTAATATACATATTAGGACTGCCCAATCCTAATATGTATATTAGGACTTGGCACTGATCCTAATATACGTATTCGGATCCCAGTATACATATTAGGATTGGGCAGTCCTAATATACAAACTAGATGCTAACTAGATCTAAAACAATAGGACCAACCAATTATCTGTATGCATATTAGGATCCTAGTATGTATATTAGGACTTCTCAATTCAAATATTCATACTAGGACTTGATGGATGTCCTAATATACATATTAGGACTGGGCAATCCTAATATGTATATTATGACTTCTCAATTCAAATATATACATACTAGGACTTGATGGATGTCCTAATATGCATATTAGGACTGGGCAATCCAGTCCCAATATACGAACTGATCTAAAAATAGCACCAACCAATTGGCTTCAAGCTACTTACATTGGAAATATGATGCTATTCAATCCATCTGTCGATTTAATTCATTAACAAAGCTATCTAAGTAATATATAAAAACCCATCACACACTGCCATCATTCGTCCTAATCATTCGTGTTGTTTTGGCATTTGGGA
This sequence comes from Cyclotella atomus, assembly GCA_036939935.1. Classification (NCBI taxonomy): domain Eukaryota; phylum Bacillariophyta; class Thalassiosirophyceae; order Thalassiosirales; family Thalassiosiraceae; genus Cyclotella; species Cyclotella atomus. The sequence goes on from JALLPI010001146.1 coordinate 12,082, forward strand.
TT
>JALLPI010001147.1:0-11676 GCA_036939935.1 Cyclotella atomus
AGTCTGATACAACCCTGATTTTAGCCAGCAGTTACAAGATTTAATTGGTTATGGGCCCATCATTATTTGGCCCAATTGAACGGTAAAGGGCAACAACTCTGTGAGTATCCCTTTTACCCCCTGCATATTCCCTTGTGCACACTCAGGGGAATATATCGTGCGGATAAGCATTTTAACTTTTAGAAGCTCAAAGGTCGTGTTATGCAGTTCTTATCTGCATAGGAATTAGTACAAAGTATGACACATCTGATAGTGTCGTAGTAATGGTCGTAATGTTAGGATTTTTTGAAGAGGAACTAGTACAGCTCTCTTTAACAAAGTCAGCTGGGCTCATTTAAATAAGCATTTAACTTTTAGAAGCTCAAAGGTCATGTTTTGCTTCATAGGAATTAATACAAAGTATGTTGAAGTGCAGTAAGACCCCTCATCTTATCGCTCTTCACAATGACAACAACAACAGTTTCTTAATCGAGTGTATTGATAGTGTACCTCCATCCACTACCACATAAACTTGCAACACAGCGGCATTCAAGGTCCTGTTTTCAAAGATCCTGTCTCCCACGTTCCGTTTCGCTGTTTCTGGGTGAGTTGTCACGATGGATTGTCTCTCCCCGGCTGTTGGGTTCTCTATGACCTGCAATTGCGCGTGTCTCGCGTTGAATGTGTGATTTACACAGGTGTTGCCGTTCTGTCCTATGTTCGTCTTTCGTCTTGCTAACACTTACGTATCCATCAATTATGCATAGCAGCAGCAGTAGCAGCAGCAGCAGAGTGACAACAGACCTACCGCAAGGATCTTCGACAGCACGCCTCACTACATTGCAAGATTTCATTTCTTTCCTCCTCAATCGACCCTTTTTCTGCAAATCAAACCTCCACACTTCAGCTTCGCTCCTGACCCCTCGCCCTTCTACCATCGAAAGATGAGCTCTCGGAACGACGATGATAATCTGGAACTGACCAATGAAGAAGTAGACGACGCATTGAACTTCGGTATGAACTTTGATGACATGCATCATGAACTCCAGGACAATTTTCTCCCGGCATTAGGGATGGGTAATGCCTCTTTAGGGACTTGCAGCCCCTCCCCCTCCTTTGATGATTCTGGAAGTCTAACTTCTACCGGATCTAAGCGCAGTAGAGCGACTTTTGATAGAGGCAGTTCTACCGAGAATGAACAGAGCCCCAAGAGAAGGATGTCCGCTGCCATGTCTTGGAGTGCTGGTGGAGGAGTGGCCGATGCAGGGGCAGACACTGCATTGGCAGCATTACGAATGGATAGAGAACGAGAGGGCAGATGCGCAGAATGTGGGATGGAAACTCATTCAATTGTTAGCAGTAATAAGGGATACGAAAAAACTCCTTTGAATGTGGAGGGTGAGGTGTTTGATGGAAGGTGTTTGTTTTGCCATCCTCTTCTGGAGAAGGGAGAGAGTCCAAAGAAGGAAAAAAAGACAAATGCATCAATGGCAAGTGCTCTGAATATGCCGTTCCAGTTTGATAACGACACTATTACACCACAGCAGACGAATCGTCAAACTCCATTGAAAAGTGCACCAACTCCCTATCCTACTCCTTCTCAGTCTGGAATGTCAGCAAGTAGTAGTCAAAACAGCGAGGGCAAGCAGGAGCGCAAACACTCCTGGACGGATCATGTCAGAATGAATTTAGGAATAGATGACAATGGCAACTCGATACACAGCACTGCAAGCTTAACCAAAGCATTTACCAGATCGGTCAACAACGAAAGGCCAGAACCAGATGATGCTTCCAGAGGCAGTCAATACTCCAGCCGCTCTCAAGTCAGTGAGGGACGTCTCGGAAAAGCCATGGCAACTGGGATGGGAATGAGTTGTGCCGCGCAACCCAATACGAAGTATAAACCAATCTCCTTAGACTCCAAGTCACCCCATGCTTCGAGACGTTCACCCAAGATGCGTGATCCACCATCGTCAACTACCACGCCTGTATCTAACAGTTCTCAATCGCAACATTTTAGTAGTCAGAATATCAGTCCATTGGGCGGTAGTGAACGTGGTGGTAATGGGGATGTGCCAGCTCATGTACGGTTAGCTCACAATAAGCTTCCGTCGAGTATATACCATCATCATTTGTTCCCGATGAATCAGGAGACCGAGCAGGCTTATATTGAAAAGACTCTGGCCTATCTTGAGTCTGGTGGAGGCGATATAGTGGATTTGATTGTGGCCATGAGACGTTTTCCATTCTCCTTGGCAATTCAGAGTATGTGCTGTGAGAAGTTATACGTGCACTGTTTTGAGCATGACCACGCCCATGCGATTGTTTTGGTGGGGGGAATACGGACCGTAATTGATGCAATGGAGTATCACACCACGGATATTGCGCTACAGCGTGGATGTGCAGGGATTATCAAGCACATGGCTGCGGCTAGCAAATTTAACTTGGAAATGTTGGATAAGTTGGGTGCAGTGAAGTGTGTTGTGAATGCCATGGAACAGAACATGACTTCGGCACCTTTGCTTGAATCGTGCTGCTGGGCTCTAGGAACTATGGCGCGCGAACCGAATTCTAAGATCAAACTTCGTATTGCCAAGGCTGGAGGCGTTCACATGGCAATGCATGCTGTTGAGCGGTTTCCACAAAACGAGTCATTATTACGAGCTGCCTTTCACTGTTTGCAGCAGTTAGGGTACAATCCATCGACTTATGCCGCAGGCACAACGCAGCAGAATCAACTGCCACAGCAACAGGTGCAGTCCTCACAACAAATAATGCAAAGACAGCAACTGCAACAACTCGAAAATGAAATGCGTCAAAGCGTCGGCGGGGGCAATCAACAAAATAATATGAATCAAGCTCAGCAGCAGCATCTTCAACGAATGGTGCAAAGTATTGATCCCATGCAACAAATGAATATGAATCAAGCCCAGCAGCAACAACTTCAACGTATGATGCAAAATATTGACATGCAACAAATGAATATGAATCAAACTCAGCAGCAGCAATTTCAAAGAATGATGAGCCCATCCAACGAAATTCAGCAAATGCAATTGTCACAGAGCCAGCTGGAGCAGCAACAGCTGCAGCTCCTCAACCGCCAGAGACAGCAGATGCTTGCCATGTCTCAAGTAGGGGTAACAGGGGCTCACTCGAACGAGGAAGTAATGGGCAATATGAATATGATGAGAATGAATATGATGAACAGTATGGGAATGGGTGATTCAGGCAACTCTCAATCCTTGCTAAACAAAAGCAATTCACCGACTGGGAACAATGATGGCGGCAATTCTTCAGGCAGAAACAGCAGGAACGCTCGGCGTCGCATGTAAGGCTGTGAAGCAATGATTCATTTTTGTCTTGGAATCAATCTTGTGCTCTTAGTTTTGCATATAGCGTCATAGAAATGACATGCTTAATATATATTAAGACCCTTTGTTGTGACCCTACCTCAGATTTCATTGTAGTTGATCCTTTTTGTAATAACAATATCAGTAGTATCGACATCTCGGTTAGGTTGTGAGAAAATAGACCCTGCACATGTTTTCTGCTCCATAGTAAAGAGCTGTTGAGTTCACAGACACCTTCATGATATCTACCGACCATATGAATACCACCCATTACGGCTTTGGAAATGAATTCACACGAAGTTGATGAAACAAATCTTGACTATCCTGACTCAAATCAGGAGTATCCGCAACAACAGGCATCGCGGCCGTTACCTTTTTAGCAGCAGCATCCTGCGAAGGTGAAGATGATGCAGTCTTTTTCTTCCCCCTCTTTTCAATTTCGCCCCTACTTCCTGCGAGCACTGCCTGCTGTGCCAGTATCTCATTTTGTTCACGTAATTCATTTTCTTCTCGGTGCAGTTGTTTTAATGTTTCGATCATATCGCTGCATTCTTTTTTGATGATGTCTAGTTCCGTCGTCGTGGAATCTGCCATCATTTAGACTTTTACACGGTCTCAATCGATTGGCAAGTGTTCAGCCGTTTTGTGTGGATTTGCAAGAGCCAAGAAATCTGAATTCTCCCGTAAAATATACCTAAGCACTTCTCCCTAGAACGTTTTTGCTTCTTGGTTGATGGAGGCGTGGGTTGTTCGTCGGCCAGCGGAAATGGATAGAACAAGGGCGGGGGCGGGTAGTTGCATTATTTGATCAAAGGCCTTGCTTTGATGCGAGGTTTTAAGTATGGTTTTGGCGGGTGGGAATGGGCAAAAAGGGTCTCTGAAGCCCTATTTCAAAGATCGTGTACGAATTCCTAAATTGAGAGCGCTAAAACACCCAAAAGTAGATTTGTTCCAGGTGTAACTCTTCATTAAAATAGGGGCGCGATTAATGCTATTCACCCACCGTCCTCGATGTTACCATACCAACGAATGAACCATTGCATTGATTCCATTGATAGTACAAGTCTGCAACACCATGAAGGTCTTTTCGACAATAGCATCCATCAGCCTCATCACAAGCGCATCAGCATTCACCCCATCCATCCCCAGCCGCACCACCACCGCTCTCCACTCAACAACCGAAGCAGCCGCAACACCCACAAAGAACAATAAAGCCAGCCCCGGAGATCGCGACATTCTAGTCCGCTGCGCCTCAGGCCAGCAAGTGGAACGCACACCCGTCTGGCTAATGCGTCAGGCGGGTCGGTACATGTCGGCATTCCGCCAATATTCCGACAAATACCCCTTCCGCGAGCGCAGCGAAACTCCTTCCATGGCCATTGAGCTCAGTTTGCAATGTCACCGTGCCTACGGTATGGATGGTATTATCATGTTTTCGGATATTTTGACCCCGTTGCCTACTTTGGGAATTGAATTTGATGTCGTGAAGGGAACGGGGCCGGTTATTTCTACAAAGATTCGTACCGAGGAGGATGTGCAAAAGTTGAAGGATGCAGAGAGTGTGAATTTCGATGAGACTTTGCCATTTATTCGTGAGATTTTGGGATCCTTGTCCAAGGAGGCCGAAGAGGCAAATACTTCCTTGATTGGATTTGTTGGGGCACCTTTCACTTTGGCTGCATACACTATTGAAGGTAAATCATCGAAGCATTGCCTTGCAACGAAGAAGATGATGATGGCTGATGAGAATGGATCATCCAAGGCCATGACCCAATTCATGGACAAAATTGCCACAATGATTGGTAACTACGGCTGTCATCAAATCGAGTGCGGGGCTCAAGTCATTCAGGTGTTTGAATCATGGGCTCATCAAATGACTCCTAAACATTTTGAAGAGTATGGAAAGCCGGCAGCACAGAAGGCTATCAAAATAATGAAGGATAAGTATCCTGACGTACCCGTGATTTACTTTGCCAATGGTGGTTCTTCGTACCTCGAGCTGCAAAAAGATATGGGAGCCGATATGATTGCGGTAGATTGGTCTGTTGATATGGCACAGGCACGAAAGATTCTTGGTCCGGAGGTACCCATCTCTGGTAACATTGACCCCACGATTTTGTTTGGGACGAAAGAGCAAATTGAACAGGCTGTGAGAGATTGTATTGATAAGGCTGGTGGACCTGGAAAGCACTTGTTGAATTTGGGACATGGTGTTATGCAGGGTACTCCTGAGGAGGCTGTGGGTTGGCTTGTGGATGAGTGTAAGCGTTACAAAGGAAAGGATGCTTAGCTTTGCACAGATTGTGTTCTATTTGAGGAGTCGGCTTGATGGATAGATGAGTAGTTTGACAACCTGTCATCTCTGAACTCTCTATGATAGGTACTTGCCTATGGATACAAACGCACACCCATTATACACTATTATTCAATGCCAGAAATACGAAATGCACCACGTTCTCACTTCTTGCAGTTTAGCCAATCATCCATTTTTTGCAAAGTCCTTTCCCTTTTTGTGGTTTAGCTTGCAACGAGTCGTCGACGTCAACGCACCAGAGGTAGATAAGGCTCTAACTTCAGTACCCAAATCATAAAGCATCATTTTTCAGTTTTGCTTCCAAAGTGACAGCCTGTTTGATACATCTCCTCCGCCTCCTCTCATTTTGTTTCTTCAAACTCAAACCATGGCAGCAGCGGCGACCCATAACGGTTAGCCTAGATACGCCGTGATCAAAACCTGTGACAGCATGAGTAACCAGAGCATATCTTGAATATCAAAAAAGATGTCACGAGATTCGGAGCGCGGAACCAATCGGCGCGCACCAAAGTCCCCCACAAGCTGTGATGTGGACGCTCCTCCGACCATCCGACGTGATTCGTCACTCAGTCCCATCGATGGCAGCTCCCTCCTAAAGTGTTTGATGGCTCCTACGCGTAAGCCTGCTGCATCGGTAGCCAAGAATGGATCACTCAAGACGAATGGGTCGAGCAGTCAGCCAACTAACGGATCTGCAGCCTTTTCGGGTCGCGTTGAAAATGTAGTGAAAGATGCATTTGACAAAGTAAAATCTAGACGAGCTTCCAAGCGAGAGAAGCTAGTGCGGTCTGTGATTGAAGAAAGTATTGATAATGTGGTTATGAGATCGTTGGCTGAATACAAGCAAACCTCTGGACAATCGAATGATTTGCAAAAAGAAGACTATCACTCGTCGAATGGAAAGGGAAAGAAACGCAAGAAGATGAAACACGAGAGGAATGATGGTGAATTGTCTTCATCTACAAAAAGAGCTAGGACCTATTCACACAATGAGGAGATCGGCTCTGCCGTGAACAGTTTTGGGACCAATGGTCATCAGAAGTCTCCCAAAAATGTGGAATCAACAGCAGCAGCATCAACACATAAAATGGTGTTTCCTCGGCTCCCATCTAATAACTGCAGCAGCCATCCCTTGCTTGATTCTTCGTTTTGCGCACAAATACCAATTGATGTGCCTTCATCTACATCCGAACCCAACAATTTGGCCACGGATAAAAAGCACATTATCTCTATCAAGACACATGATCCCAATTCTCGCACCGAAGCCAGTAGTCGTCATCAGCCACTATTCATTGAAGGCACTCATCAACCGCGACCAACCCAATCATCGGTTATATTCTTGAAATCTTTCTTTTCTGCCGAAGATGAACGAAATTTGGCACACGTGCCTTACTTTGGGGAAGAAAAGAATGAAGATTTTGATTGGGATTTGTTTGATGTGAAGGAAAGAATGAGGTTGTTTGAGTATGGCCCTCCTTACTGTGAAAAGGAGACGATTCAAACTATAGACGAAGTGTTAAAGCTGGTGGCAGAGAAGGAGCCCACGTGGTTTCATAAAAATGCGGTGTATGATTTGACATCTGACGGGGAGGACGAAGTGATGAAAATGCCGTCTTCTACACACACAATCCAACAGGTGCACACCATACTTGCCGCGTTGTCAAATGTCAGTGTCAAAAGAGTGCTAGAGCGCCATGTGGTTTGTTTTACACGAACTGATCACGATAGCAAACCCAGGGCAAAAAAGAACGAAACAAATCACGATAATCCAGGATCACCATCACGCACTCAAAGGAAAAGCTTCAATACCAAAGGAGATCCATCGTGCTACCAAGAAGTTATTGATTCATATCGAGACTTGTTCTGTCGGGTATGCTTCACTTATGACTGTCAAGTGCATGGAAATATACCAAAGACTAATTTACAGCTGCTTGGCGAGTTAGCAGTGACTAAAGCTCATGAGGGTCATTGGAAAGAGGTATGCTTGTGTGATAGTGTTATTGTCGTCTTCTTTTATGTGGCATCCTCGCTAATGTTATTTTACATATTCAACAGCTGGATAAGGATCTTGAAACAAATGAACTTGAACTGAGCAAACTCAAAGCATCAACTAATATGGGTGGCGAAAATGCACCCATCAATCTACTTTCCAAAGAGAAGAAGGCAATACTCGAACGTTTGTTTGTCATTTTTGGTGGAGATGTCAATATGATTGCACGCTCCTTGGATGAATCAACGAATTCTGTGAGCACAGTCATCTCAGAAAAGAAATTTGCATTACAACCCCATCAATTCGTAAGCTTGGTCGATACGAGCAGGAAAAAGAAAGGCAGAGAGCTCTCTCATTCTATGAAGAATTACAATCCTAAATGGCTATCCAATATCCAAGGCTGTGAAATTCACCCAGCATTTATGCCATGTGACCACGTTGAGCCGTGCAGTGAACATACGTGCAGTTGTGTGAAGAACAAGTTCTTTTGTAACAAAGCCTGCGCATGGGGATCCAAAAGTAAAAATTTCTTTCGTGGCTGTGCATGCAAAGCTGGACAGTGTCGATCGTCTTCGTGTCCTTGTTGGGCAGGTGAGGCTGCAATTGTAGATGATGTTTTCAACAGATTATCAACACTTCTTTAACGATTTCTAACCTGGTCTCGTTACATCGCTCAGCCAACAGAGAATGTGACCCAGGTGAGTGATGTTGACATGTATTTTTGCTAATGATTTCTTGATGAAGTGGCTGACTAAATGAATGTATGCCTAAATATCGTCATCATCAGACTTATGCCGGGCATGTGGAGCTTGTACTGACCCTCCACGGCAGCTAGCAGACAAACAGCGCTGCCGCAATGACAACGTAAGCATGAGGAGACATGCACATCTTTTGCTTGGTGAGTCATCCATCAATGCTGCAGGATGGGGTCTCTTTACAAAACATACACTTCAGAAGGGGAGTTATGTGCATGAATATGTGGGTGAAGTGATTTCACAGGAAGAGGCTGAGAGACGTGGTATCATCTATGACAGGCTGAATATGAGCTATCTTTTCAATTTAAGCAGTGATTACACTGTAGATGCTACAAGGAAAGGAAACAAATTGAGGTATGCCAATCACAGCTCAAATGCACCAAACTGTGAGGCAAAGATGATAAGAGTTAATGGGGATATGAGGATCGGACTATTTGCCAAGGTTGATATTGATGCTCAATCTGAGGTAAGAGGAGAAGTAATCTATTGCCACTTTTCATCCATACATTCATCCTTGCTTTGCATTCTCCTACCAATTGAAGCTATTTTTTGACTATCGCTACGATGAAACAATTGATAATGAACTTATTATAAAGCCTGCTCACAAATTTCACTGGATGAAAAGTCCAGAGAGGAAGAATTCAAAGAAATCAGCACCTGATAACATTTCTAAGAAAGCCGCAAAGAAGAATGCATACTAGCCACTAATATGTGGTCCATTTCATGAGAATAAATAATACATATAAGATATTGGATTTAAAACAATAAAGCAAGGTAAAGTAATTTTTGTGGCATTGCTTATTCAACTAGGGGGTCCAGCCCAAAAATAGCCAAATTTTCAAATGGGTTGTATGGGTAAAAAAAGTGACTAAAGTTGTTGAGTTTACTCACCTGATGGTGTTGCCGAAGTTTCGGCGAATAAAATCGACTCCTTCATGGTGTACTAGCGCCGTAAAGATGGTGGTGCATGGCTCGACTAGTGACTAAGGTAAGTAGATAGGTATGTAAACCATATGTAATAATCACTAGCTTCTACCATGCTAATGAGCTTATCTACCTATGTAAGTACCACTTATATGCTTTAATATCAATGTATACTACTCTGTATTACTCTACGAAAGCCAACTCCTCTTCTTCATCAGATAAATCATCCTCCTCATCATGTTCTACAATGTCAATATCCATTCTCCAAGCACCTTCCTTATTATCTTTGTTCCATTTGCTTGGCAAAAGCACACATTCACTCACTGTACTTTCCTCATACCCTTCGATGTCGGGTGCCGGATCCCACTCTACTTCAACTGCAGTGTCACTAACTACATCAATTACTCTTCCTTGGCACCATCTCAATGCTTTCGTGCAGTTGTCAATATCGATACTGAACAGGACATCAATTCTTTGATCAATCAAGCTATCAACATCCGGGCGACTGAAAGGTTGCAATTGAGAATGCATGCTACCTTCGCCTCTTTTCTCACGAGACTTACGGGTGTCTTCTGCTTTCCTCTTTATTTCATCTTCATTGTCAAGGTATTTTCTGTCAAGTTCATTTACAAGTGACAATGTGACTTGTGCGGTATCTTCTCCTTCACTGCATCCACTAACCGCTCCAATCGGCACTTCAACAACGTAATTTTGTTCTCAATTCCATCTGCTTGTGTCTCGGCACGCTCATCTGCCATGAATATGCATGACGATACAATCACAGGATCGATTGAATCGTCCTCTTCATCGCCTAGCAAACCAATAACCAGCGCAGTGAACGATATCTGCCGTCTTGTGGTGGCATCGGTCCATAACTGTTTCCATGTGTCTGCAGAAGCCAGTTTTATTGCAGCTATCGTCTCGCCAATTATCTCGACAACCACACGGCAGCCTCGCACAAAGTTTATTGACGGCACTTCTTTTGGTTTCGTGCCGTACAATGTCTCGTACATTGTTTCTATATTTGATGGAATGGAACTCGGAGCAGTGCCATTCACAAGCAGCTCACAAATGAGTTGCACCACCCAAATAGGCCATCGCCTGCCACCTCCTCGCTTGCGTGCAGCTTCTTCGTCGGCCCACTCCTTTTGCAAACTTCGCTGCGTCTCTTGTGAATTGGTGAGCGTCTCTTCATACTTGTTCATGATTTGTTGCAGTTGCATTTGGATCTTATCTTNTCTCTTGTGAATTGGTGAGCGTCTCTTCATACTTGTTCATGATTTGTTGCAGTTGCATTTGGATCTTATCTTGCTTGGCTGCGTAATCTTCTGCAACACGACGGCGATGCTTTTCAGCATGCCATTTCTCCAAACGATCCTTCGCAAGTTGCTTGTCTTTCTTCGACGCCCGCTCAGCACTGCGTTTCTCTTTGACTGTGACTTGAATCTTGCGGCGCAGCTCTGCGTTTTCCTCTAACAAAACATCCGCGTAGTTCTGAAGCATCATCTGAACTCTGTCTGTCTCCTCGATCTGTTTCTGCATTAGAGAACGACATCTAGCCTTCTCAGCATACACACGATCTTTGGTAGAAGACAATTGGCTCTCTAGTTTATTGTATTTTAAGATCCACTTCTCTTTTTCCTTCGCAACTTCAGCTTGCATCACAGCAAATCGTTCTTTCCACCAGCGGATCTTTTCTTCGTGCTGCGTTGCTTTGTGATCAGATACCGCATTGACCCGCTCCAGCTCCTTCTTCTGTTTTTGTTTCACTAGATATAATAGAGGCAATGTTAGAATGGTCGACTGCGAAAGTAACAAATAAAAAAGCAGACTTACGTGCACTGATCTTTTGTGATGAGTGTCTCCGTTCCTCTGAAATAGCATCAAGAGCTCTCTGTCTCTCTTTCTCTGCAGCCAACTCCGCTGCAGACATCTTCCTGTCAAGGTCGACTCTGTCATCGATGGAGTCGGCCATCATCCTCTCTGCATCGTCGAGCAGCTTGGCCATCGCAAGTCGTGACTTCTGCTTCTCATTTTTTAAGGCAATCGAAAAGTCACGTACCTGCTTCTTCAACGAATCAACCTTCATCTCGAGTCGTTGCTTGCCAACTTCGAGTTTAGATATCTTGGCTTGTTGACGATTCAACTGCGCTTTGATGACCCGCTTTACTGGGCTCTTCGTCTTCGGTGCTCGTGGATTAGTACCAGACTGCAGAGCAGCAGACGTAACTTGTTGAGAATTCGCGATGGGCAATCCGATCTCCTCACGGGCGGCTGCGTAGTCGTAGTTTGACTGTTTCTGCTTGCCCCCAGACGTTCGGAGGCTGCAGGAGGATCGCTTCTTGCGTTTGGGTGGATTGGGGC
>JALLPI010001148.1:0-11637 GCA_036939935.1 Cyclotella atomus
CCTAATCTACACTCATCAGAGGATCAATCGTTCGGTAGGGAGCGTGACTATGCCCCTAACCCTAAGCTCCTGTGGACCACAATTGTTATATAGACCTAAATGTGATTTAATACGTATTTAATTTAATTTAGTGTCAGCGACGAGGTCCACAAGATGCTGGGCGACCTCTTTGAAAGTACGACCTTTGTTGGCTTGGTCTGCACAAATGGTGGTTTCGACAATGAAGTCCTTGTCCTCTTCGGATACATTGCTGGGCCGGCCATGGAGGCGTCACCATGCATGTAGTTGGGGAATGGACGCATGGGGATGCCAAACTTCTAGGTCACGGCAGACTTGGACCAAGGATCCTCCTGTTTCAACTTCTCAAATAGAAATTGACAGCAGCGGTCATGGTGTTTGCGTCGACTTGAACATATTCGCGAGCGCGGCCAGGGGGCTGGTGCTTGGCTGCCCTGAAAACCTTGGATAAAGATGAGCTTTGGCCTGGCGTGCAGCAGCGGAGCAGGGATGGAGAGTGGAGGTTGATGGCTGGGCGACATCAAGGGGAGGCCGCTTCTTGGCAGCGCAGCGTTCTTCCTTGGTTCGTGGGGCGCACTTGGATGACTGCGGTGGTGGAGGCGGATCAGTGGCTAGGTTGCAAATTCCGGCAAAATTCCGGTCGGAATTTCGATTACGTACCTGATTCCGGCTTTTTGGGGCCGGAATGTTACGATTGAGGTTTAGCCGCTCCGCCAGTTTTTGAATGATGCACTTTCTTGAACGCCCCCCCCCCCACTGCAAAGCAGGCCTAATATGATCGCGGAGGGCTTGTGTATCATTTTTTAGCCTTCGCACCTCAAAGCGAAGCTGATATCAAGAAAGTTTCAGTTGAGTTACCTTCAAGTTGAAGAAAAAACGACCAAAACCAAGACCGATCTGCTGGAACTTTGGGTCTCATTCCGGGTTCCAACCGGGTTCCGACCCATGAGTGACCGAAACCGCGACCTGAATTTGCAACCTAGATCAGCGGCCGCATCAGCGACAGCAGATTTGCAGTTGGCAAATTGTTTGAGTCTATGATTGGGTTGGAGTTCAGCCTGCCCCACAATCAGGAAGAATTCGGTAATGTTACAGATGGGATTGGGGGGTTTGGGAGGATCAGGCTTGGGGGAAGCGAGGCGTGGTGAGCGGCAAGGTTTCTTATTGCAAGGGGAGCATTGCAAGCGAGTGCTGGGAGCCATTGTAGTGGTTAGTGGTATATTAGATGAGTTGCGTTGAGGCCAAAATGGCTGCTGCGGTGGCGTTTGTGTAGTGGGGAGAGACAGTGAGAGAAGTCAAAAGACGCAAAAGAGCTACAGCGGATCAGTAGAGATACTAAAGATACCTAATGCAAACTAATGCCAATCTTGGCTTAATTTTGCGCCAAAAAGCGCTTCACTTTTGGTAAGTTTTGCAGGTGGAAATGTTTTATCAATTCAATCGATTGTCCAGTAGTCAAAGGCCATGAGGTGGCCATAGCACATTGTAATATCTTTTGTTTGGCCCAAATGAAGAACATGCTGAAGCAGTGCAGCAGCATTTGATGGGTCCACCAAGAGATAATGGTGTGGCAACAACTCCAATGGCGTGGGTTGATCTATCATCTATCCGGACAGGCAAAAATTATTTTGTCTTGATGTCGATTCGGTATCATGATAAAGAGGCCTGGAGAGGATGCGCAAAATAAACGACTCGGAGAGGAAGGCTGATGAGAGTAGTGTTGGGATGAGTCCGGTGCGGCCACTGGGCAAGATCGCTGGGTGGATTGGTTTTGCAAATTGTCTTGGGAGTACAGTGATGCTTCTCCTGAGGTCAGCAGATTGATAATGACTGAGTATTGGTCGTCAAGGGCTCGTCCGGATGGATCTGCCAAAAGAAGTCTGGATTGATTTTTCTTGTAATAATCAGGCTCTCCCGACTATTACAGTTGGAACTCTTTGACTTTGCTGGTTAGCTCACCGTAGGCTAACTTAACTAAAGCCAATTTAACGAACCATGCCATGGTCTTATAGACCAATAAGGTACACAAACACAATATTCTCTGGTTGTGTAAACTCTCTTTTAGGGCTTACTGTATGAATATTACTGTATAACTGACTATTGCTATGAACTTGTGTGATGGTCGATTCCACATCGGCCATCATGAAAACATCAGTGTAAATGCCACTTTGCCACTTGGCACACATTTTACTAAAAGGTATCTTTTAGATACTCCCCTAAGCCACAACAACAATTTTTAAAATTAAAAGTAATCGCACTCTATTTTACTGAAATTACCTATCGCGCTAGACCCCCCAAAATCTCTTTCCCCACCATTATTTCTTGGGTCCACATTGCCTTCAGAAGGCAGCTTTTGGGTCAGATTTTGAGTTACTTCTGAAAATTTGCGCTGGCCCCCTGCAGCAAAAAGCTGTCTGTCCTTGGCCAAATGTGCCATGAGGTGGTCATAGCACATTATAAGATCTTTTGTTTGACCCAAATGAATATAATGAAGCAGTGCAGCAGCATTTGATGGGTCCACATTGCCTATGGAATCCAGTTTTTTACTCACATTTTGAGCTGCTGCTAGAAGTAATTTGCACTGATGGCATCTGCAGCAAAAACCTTCCTGTCCTTGGAATGAGGCAAACAAACTTACCTCTACCACCTCATCTAACAGTTTTTGATTCAGGAGGTATGGCTGATTGTTGTTTGTGGTTGCTGTGTTGTTGTTTTAGGAGCTTGGTATGAAGATTGTTTTGGAGGTGAGTTCACAAGTATATTTGCAGGTGAATAACTTTGTGACAACTTATTACTCACCATTTTGTGTGTGCTGATCCTCTCGTGCATGGCCCAAAGGCTGATTGTTGCGTGGGGTTTGGTTGCTCTGCTCTCCAAGTGAGCACAATGTTGTCCAGGGTATTGCTGTGATGTGCGTGCAATTATATTCATGTGTTGCAAATCTTAGAGGGTGGTTTGGCCATTAGAGGGTGGTTTGGCCATGGTGATGAGCGGCCGTCATGGAAATGAACAGTGAAAGAGCAGTGATGGATTGGTGATAGCGATGGGAAGGGAGAAGGGTGAGCGAGAGTTCAAAAAAGTCAGAGACAAATGGTACATATGCCTCTTGAGTTTATCCCACTTCAAGTTTTTGGCTTCTCTGTATTTACTTCAACAATAATTGTAGAACCCTCTCTATATAGCTGTAGTTAGGGTGTGCCGCGTTCACGCGGCCACTCGATGACCGTTTCACGCATTTCCACGGCCTAGATATTTTTTTGATCAAGGAATGCTGCTCCGATACCCAAAATTCTGCGTTCACTCATGCTCCCATGCTGAGAAATTTTGAAAATCTGCGTTCACATCGCTTTTACACACTGCGTAAGCACATTTTGTTGCTCAGCTTTCATACTAATCACATGGTTGACTTTGAATCTCATGTAGCAATCAACAAACAGGAAAGTTTGTTACATCTCTTTCATCAAGTGACTGACGTGTGGTCATGTGTGACTCAGATCTTCACGTGCATTTGCCTGTGCTGCAAATTCTTGACTCGCATGATAAAACCCCCTCTGGAGCTAAGGTAGTGCGATGAAATTAGTTATTCCTCTGGCTTGACATCAACATCTTTGCCAGATGAGCAACCATATCGTGTACTTAATCTGTCTGAAAAAAGTATCACATTTTTCTAATGCTCATATTAAGATGAATATTTGTGCTACATACTTCCTTTCTCTTCCATAGAATTGCTTAGACACTTTCGTGTGCATTGATGTATGACTTGTAGGGGTTAGTGTACTTGAACAGCCTTATATGGCTGTATTAAAGTTAGCAAGAACCTGTTGAGAAGCGGAGTTGGTGCGCAGCATGAACGGACAAGCCCAATATGGACGAAATGTGTTGAAAAAGGAATGGTTCAAATTCGACTAACAGGTTCTTTAATATTAAGCACAAATGCGGTCGTTTTATTGTGGCAGCCACGATGGTTATTGAGTCGATGGCTGTTGGGCCATCGCCATCACGCACCTCTCGTGGAACCTCGCGTAGGAATTCGTATGCAAAGTGGCGGGAGCGGCCAAAAAAGCAACTTTTTTACGGACTGGTGTCAAGGCCCAAAAAGAGCATGATTTGCAGTATAGGTACACCAAACACCAACTGCTTCTCTGGCAACTTCATATCGTAGTTTGCCCTTTTTTCAGCATTAGAATAAATATTAGCATTTCTGCCGAACTTCTTCTTTTGTTTGGGAGGTATCGGAGGCATTGTTACTACGTGAAAATGGAAATCATTGTGGTGTCGATCTCATTATTGGTGGATGTTGCTGGAATTAACACAACATCCAGAAAGCAAAAAAAGTAAAAGAAAATGTTACACTGAGAGTCACGAATGCGCCAGCCGGGAATCGAACCCGGGGCGAAACAATGTTCCTCTTCTACGAAAGCGTATTGGGAATGTTTCATTTTACCACTAAACCACTGGCGCTTTCCTAGTACATTGAAGATGGGCATTGTTCTTTCCCATTCTTTGAAGAAGCCCTCTTCTCTCAGATATTTACGTACGCACGTAGAAGTAGGTAGGTAGAAGTCCAACGCAAGCCAAGCCCGCCAAGCACGAGAGCCGAGACCCGAGCACAAACCGCCGCTACACCCGCGCTGCTTGGAACAGGAACCATCGGAAGTAAAAGCTATGGTATGATTCTGACGCAATGAAAGGTTGAGGTTGTATCTTAGAGATGACGGGGAGGCGAGATATTTATTGCAAAGGTGAGATGGGAAGCTCGCTTTGAAAGGGATGATTCTGTGTAAGATATCTAGAGAGTTAGATATTGTTTGGATGGACAGTTCTGGTGATGATGATATCGGGTCAAACTTCTTAGCTTACTATATCGTTATGTTGTCAATCGTCTGTTGCATTGATAAGACGAATAACTAGTCATGTGTATGATGCCCATCTTGAGCATGTTGCTAATTGAATACCATCATATGCACATGTGGAGGCGTTTTCGCTGCTGCTTGCTAACGATTCGTGGACTGTGCTGTTGGGGTTGCGTTTGTGGTTTATAATGCTCTTCTTTTTCTTCTTTGCATCTTTGTGTCTGGTACTCATAACTGTCGCATTCACATTACTCCATCTTCTCAGGCGGATAGTAGTTTAGAAGGATTCGCTACGGATAAAGCAGCATATGATTATGTGCCAAATCTGAATCCACATTCGAAAGTTTGCTGGAATCAACTTCAGAGTTAGAATTGTCTCCTAAAGTCTAGATTACTTCAGCTCGGCAGCTGATGAAATAGTAGCGCCCATAAGCATTTGCACAATACAATCATTAGCAGTAATCATGTCTTCGGATTCACCAGAACCCCAGCAAGTCAACTTGTGCACGGAGACAGGAGCATTATCAAGAGGCAGACAACTGAATAGATCGCCCGAAACTCAACCAATCAGTCCCTCAACACAAGTTCCATTGCAATTTGTTCACGTCCCCAATAGTCAAAATGTACAAACGATGATGCCAAGGCTCTCCCATCGAACTCCCAGTGTACCAGATTTCACTTCCTACCGTGTCCATCACCACCAAAACCCTATTCAGTCAATATCGCATCCTCATCTCTCTGGAGAAATACTACGAAATGCAGCGGGGACAGATCCCATGGAACAATTCGAGGAACGGCTTCGAAGGGCTCAATTGACAGTATCGCAAAACAGAGCCATTGATTTAGCATTTGTAACCAGGATGCGGTCGCGAAGTACTCCCTCGAGGGGATATGCTGCACATCATAGAGGTAATAGGACGGAAGAAGAGATGAGAAACAGTGCATTACGATTGCAACGGGATGTTCTTCGATATGAAATACGACACACAAATAATGGAGATGATACCGATGGCAATGCCGAGTTGAATTATCCATCTGATGGTATCATACAATCTGACTTAATGCCGCCGGCACCAGCACCAATTGAACAATCAACAATCGTAGAACAATCGAATTCATCGCCAAAAACACCGTTGAGTTGCGCTGAGACAAATAATACACAGCTCCACAAGCGCAATCTGTCAAGTGTGTCTTCCTCTTCACCAACGCATCGCATTCCATCACCACCACCTCTGCCTCCTCCATCTTCGGAAAGAGAAAGACTGGTCCAAAGAGAAAGAGAGGCGAGAAGTGAAACAGAAAGAGCTCGTAGGCGACACTTGGCTCTTCAACGAGAAAGACAGCTTGAGGAGAATCCAACAATAGATCACGAAGAAAGTGCAGATGTATCGATTAGAAATAATGATAGACCTACAAGTGTCGGGAGTTTAGAGGTTGTAGAGACGGGGGTTACTTTTCTTTGCGATGATGATGCGGATAATCATGCCGTTGGAAGCATGTCAAACGAGATGCAATTCTGTGACATTGAGCATGGCTTGGCCCACAATACACAAGTTGCTGCTCACTCCAACCTTCCACAACCTTCCGTTCATCTGGATGAAACTCAAGATGTATCATTGGGGCTCAGTAATCACGCCGCCGCAGAGAATATGCTCGTCCATCATACGACAAACTCAACCTCGAATGCCAGTGTAGGGAGTACAAGTCACATCTCTGGTATATCTGAACCGCCGCCGCTCCCGCCTCCAGCAACGGAAAGAGAAAGACTTGTGCTACGAGAACGGGAAGCTAGACTCGAGACGGAGCGAGCACGGAGGCGTCATATAGCCTTGTTAAGAGAACAAGGGTTTCAGCAGCACGAGGAGATAGACAGCTTTGATGTAGTTGAAAGCGTTGAGGATTTTTCAGTACTTCAAGATGGGGATGCAACAGCAATGGATCAAGTTGAACTGATTCGAGAAGGGGGTACAAATAACAATCTATCATACACAATGGAGCGGTTCCTTGAAACGATAGGAGAGGAAGATAGGAATGCCTTGACTGCGGTTGGATTAAGTCCCAATGAGGGTGACATTATCAATGCAGACGCTACTCCGCTTCCGTATACAATGGAACTTTTTCTGTCCGAGAACGTGGCCGTTGAAGGCTCGGGTGATGATATAAGAGGTATTGTCACATGTGATGCCGAGGATATCCCCATCGAGAGTGAAACAGTCCAAGATGTCGCAGTGGTAGATCATTCTCTGATTGAAGATAGTTCGGACAGTGATAGTATTGGGAGCAACGAATCGGTTGATATCCTGTCTGAGCACGCTGTGCCACCAGATGATTCAAATACCGCATCGATTGGAGACAACAATTCTTATATTGATATGCCTCATCTTGGAAGTAGTGCAAGTGACATTGATCAAGAGCTGCCAAGAGAACTTTCGCCAAATATTGCTGCAAGCCGACACGCCGACAGCAGAACCACTAATCGAGAAATCCTCCAGTTATCAGCTTCTCCATTGCATCAGGCAGGTCAGCAAGAAGCCGACTTGAATTCAGATCTAAATGATGGAATCTCGCCGCTGCATCAGTCCATCGATGACTTCACCCAGCTTTCCGAGTCAGTGTTTGCGCCACAAATGCCTCAGTTGACCGAAGAGGGCGTGGCACAGTTAGTCGAGGTCGATCATGCTAGCATCGGAAATACACCACCACAGTCTGTAAGAAGCGAGCCTTCAGAATCATCTCTTCCCGATTTGGTTCAAGACCGCGGTTTTAGTGTTGTCACTCAGACAACTGCAATGGAGTCCGTCACAGAAACGAGCCAAGCTAGTGTGAACGACACCAACCGAAATCATGTAGGGCAGCTAAGCTCTGACAGTGCAGATGTAATCAGAATTGGTGCTGTATGTAGTTCGTACACAATGAGAGAAGACGACTCTGTGGACATTACACTTGCTGCACTAAGGGCAAGCAGCACCAGCGTGGAGGCAATTCCAAGTATTGCTTCTGTTATTGATAGCAGCAGCGGGAGTCACGTTCTATCAAATCCTTCTTCCTCGGATTTGCATTCTTCTGCTCGCTCCTCAGCACTAGACTCTTACGTCTCGTCGAACGAAGAGTCTCGGATTCTATCACTGACAGAAGAAGGTGTTGTTGCGATGGAGGAAATCGATCAAGCTAGCATTGGAAACGTGCCACCGCGATCTGTGCGGGACGAAAGCATTATATCTGAATCTTCTGTTCTTGGGAGAGGTCAGCGTAGATTTCAAAGTGCCCCTCGAGACACTTTGACAGCAAGCGCAAGCGTAGAGGCAATGCCTAGCGTTAACTCGGTGCATAGTATGAGTCAAGACAGTGTTGATGCAATGCCAAGCGAGTACAACGGCAATTCACTACTCGAGGGAAGCAATGAGACTGGCGACGAAGACTTAATGGTATGCCACACATCTGATATGGCAAGCATTGAAGCTTTGCCCAGTGTTATATCTGAAGATAATAATTTTGTTAGCTTGACACGGCATGAAAGCAATGAGACGGAAGATGAAGACTTGATGGTATATCAATCTTCAGATAGGGCTAGTAGTACGAGTATTGAAGCATTGCCTACTGATGATGATAACAGCAGTATAGATGACAGTGTTCATTCGCCTCCCTCGGATACAGATCGGTTAGACTACGGCGCTACACGCTTAAATGGACTCCATCACGGCTCTCTGGAAGAACATCTAGTCAACAGTCATCATGGGGAAAGGACTCCTTTGCTCCCTATCACGCAAACCAATGCCACCAGCAATGGCACGCTGCAGGCTGCTCGGCAGAATAACTCTTGGGGCGGTAAGTAATTCAAGGATTTTCGCGAGCATGTCTTAATAATCTCATCTTTGACTCCTCAAAAGGACTATCACCTATCTTAATATCTTTTGCTTCCGGATGTCTCATTGGGGGCTGTGTGGTTGTATTTTTGTTTCGAGCAAGTTAAATCTTCATTGGTGCCGATCAGAATGGGCGTTGAATGGCGCAAGTGAAGTGTGGTGGGGTTGCAAGAGACCATATCATGCAGTGGGTTGAATTTCAGGCGGCAAGTTTCATCATTAGATGTGGAAATTCAGAACCCAAAACGAATGCGTCGATTCTTCAATCACAAAGTTGACTGCAGTTAGTGAAAGGTTGGCAAGGATCCAGCATGAAATGATTGAACAGATATCGCACGTATTGTTTATCGGATGACGATCTAATCTCAGGCTTTCGATCACGTCAAAGAAAGCAAAAACCAATGACAGGATTGTGGGCAGCGTAGATAGCGAGGCAACCATGTCGAACCCAGAGGCTTTGGTAATGTTACAAACTGAAGCATTATTAGCACCAGCAAAAACACACTCAGTTTCTCACTCTGTCTCTAGTAGTTGTATTAGATCTGTTATACAAACTCGACGCATCATTTATAGCAATGAAACTCCATTCCACAAACAAACCTCCACAACATATGCATATCACAAACTACCCTTGAAAAGCACTCTATCTGGACCCTCCTCTTCATAACTCTCCTTTGTCACCCACATATTCTTGAATGTACTCAAACTCGCCAATATACTGCCACCAACCCAAGCACTGTGCTCGCGTTCTGGCGGGGCACTGATTCGTATCCTAGTCCGTTCCGGAGCACGAGACCTAACCTCATAGAGTAATCGATCACCAAACCCAGGTGTTTTTGTGGTCCCGCCTGACAACACAATATTGGAATAGAGAGTGGACCGTAGCTCCAAGTCCGATTTGTCAATGGAGGAGAGCAACACGTCTTGAACCGACGAGGCCTCACTTCCGATGATGGATGGGTCAAACAGAATTTCTGGAGCTGTGCGTTCATTGGAAATGTCAATGACTTGTCCATCCGGCAATTGATATTGTGCCTTGGCAATGGCAGTATTTGCTCCAGCATCAGCAGTTTTGTTGGATGGATTGATATAACAAATTTCCTCCTTCATTTTTGTACAGAATTCAAACTCGGCGGTGGTTTCGAATGCCAATCCCCCCTTTCTTAGCAATAGCTTCAATCGATCATCGACATCCATCCCCCCCAAATCACTGCGGACGATGGAATGTGGTAGAGCATACCCCTCGTAGACGGGGATGCAGTGAGTTAATCCGTGGCCTACATCGAGTACTATGCCGGTGGTCCGTCCCGAGGCATACAAGGAGAGAACAGCGGGTGGCGCCAAGAATAGGGCTGGAGAACGAAAGGATTCAAATACCAATGATGCCATTTCCTGTCGATGCTTGGTGCAATTCAACGGTGGTTCGGTGAGGAGAAGTGGATGCTCTTCCACCTTGGCATTTAGATTTTGTTTGTCATATACATGTTCCAACAGCAGTTCCATCGCATCCCAACCACCGTTGGCAACTTGTCCTCTGTGCAGTGGATGATGCAGTAAAAAGGCTCCACGGTGATCATCGAGTGTTTTACCAATAAAGTAAGAGGCCACAGATGAAGAGTGTTTGCCGGAGGATAGGTGTTCAAGACCTTCAAGGGAGCCTCCTGGCATGATACGGAGGTGTTTGGCTGTGCCTACACGTGAACCAATCACTACCTGAAGAAGGTATAAGTAGTCACAAAGAGTCTTAGTGTATGCATACCACAGCAGAATGAAATCCAAAGGTGTAGATTGCAGCGATAACACCTGCATTTGGAGAAACTAACACATCATCTCTCAACGTTTGGCAGACAAAACGCTATGCGCACTGGTGCAAGTCAGCACCAAATTTTGTAAAACAGCCAATGCCAATGCCATCTCAAGCATTTCTCAACTCAAATCACTCAAACCAACCCACACTGACGCAAAGTCTAAAGTCAGATAACTGATAAAGTCAAGATATAATTGCCACAACCACTCCGTGGCTTACACGGCAGCTAGCTAATTATCCATTAGTGACGATGTGCCTCAGAAATGATGGCGTAATTGCACGCAAAGCCCGCAAAAACTAACATGTCACAATGTCTTGCACAGCATATCCAAGCAGCAGCATTGCAAACAACGTCAGTCATATAATATATTAAACGTCATTCACATCAGCTCACCTTGGGCTTGGTCCCCCCCGCAAAACCAGCCTTGATGTTATGGCTGCCCACATCGATGACGATAGGTTGATTGAGCATTGAGGTGGAGGAGGATTTGGATTCGTCGGCCATTGCTTTTGGTGGCCACAAGATAGAGGAGGAGGAGCTCTAACTACATATTTACGTAATAAAATCCCTCTACCTAAACTACTTTACCTCGCTCACCACCGGCACTTCCAATTGACAATACTCCACGACCACTGTGACATTCCGTCATCAAGCCCAACAAACAACTTTCCGAGAAAGAACAAAGTTCCGTCCCTTCACTTGAAGATTCACCCCTTTCTAATACGTTCCATTGAGCAGCTGCTGTCACTGTAGAATCCAATGGAAGAGAATCGAATTCGCATCTGTCACTAGACTTCGCAATGTTCGTGCACCTGTCTTTTTTCTCTCTTTCGATTGGCCTCATCCATCCAGAAGGCTTCTTTCCAACCGCCTGCTGTCAAAATCGCAACGCGTCAGCCACCAAAAATCTCCCACAAACATACCGCTCGTCAGCATCGACCAATCGACACAAAGATTGAGAAACGAAACCCAGGCAGAGCACAAAAGCTCATACACCACAATTAACAATGTCATCCGAGGATATAGCCTCCCAGCTCCTCCATTCATCCGACGCCCGAATCGCCGAGGCAGCCAAACGTGTCTTTTCTGCCGATC
>JALLPI010001149.1:0-11630 GCA_036939935.1 Cyclotella atomus
TTTTCATTTTCATTTTAACATCAGCAGAGCTTTTGCTGTTTTCAATCACTGGGACATCCTCATCTGATCCCTTATTCATAGCCGCTGGAACATTCTCATCTGATCCCTTACGCATGTGTATAGGTTGAGGTTGAGTTATTGAGTTAGCAAAGCTGTAAGAGTATTAATTTGTCAGATCATAGGATAAGGCCTTGCGTCAAGAGAGAGGTGCTCCGTCTAATTTGATTCACTCTTTCACATTCACTCCCACCAGCCAATGATGTTTCTGAAATGAACAAAAAGTTGTAGTACGTTAGCAGATTGATCATTCGTAGTGTCAAGTCCTACACCTGACATTCTTACTGCTTTGTACAAATGCCGAATGATTCTCTGTTGTTTGCCAAGAGATCAATGAGCCATACAATATGAGAAATAAAATCGTTTAGTGCATCATCAAAGTAGCTTTGGCACTTGCCTTTGAAATCATCATCGGCCACAATCGATTCAGAAAACTTCTGGGCACTCGCTGTTCATGGTGAAGTTGAAGTCCAAGTCCTCCTATAATTACAATCCAATCCAATTTCAATGGGAATTCAAACCAAACATGTTTGTCAAGGTTAGAGTTTGGGCTCAGAGGAGATGACCTTTCGAGATGAGATAAGATCTCGGTGTCTCGTCTCATGACCTTCATGTTTGAGATTTCAAGACAAGATTTCCCTACTTAGTGTGCACTTACGTAGGTAATTAAGCTGTAAATTACGATATCTACTGTTTTGTTGAAATGCTCGGGAATCTTGTACGTTCTCGGCGCATTCTTGCACGAGATCTTGCCCCAGATCACGAAAAAATCTCGTCTCGAAATATCCTGTCTCACGTGGTCTAATCTCGGTGCTATCTCAAATCTCGGAAATGCTTCGAGACAAGATCGAGCCCAACCTCTAGTCAAGGTGTGAGCACCAGTAACATGAATGTGAGCACAAGCAAACTTGCAATGGATACAAATACAAATGCAATGTGATTGAGGTGCCAACTGTAGGATTGTTTGCCCCCTGTCTCTGTCACACATTTTTTGGGTGGGTGGACCTTCTCAAATCTCCCTTCTAAGGTTTCCCGCCATATCTCCCATTTTACACAATTTACCCCCTCCACGCATCCCCCATCACACCACCACCTACCGTCACTGAGCCCACTCGATCATCCAAACGATGCTTGCTCGTTCAATCTTCCTTTCCCTCTTCATAACATCAACAGATGCCTTCATCTCCATCTCCGAACACACATTGAAACGTCGCCATAAACACTGCCCGACATGCCAATTACACGAGCAAGTTGCAGACGACACTGATCTAATCTTCTCCACCGACGATTCATCATCGCATACATCGTTACGTCTATCCGCTCATAGCTCCGCCGGCATAGAGAATACCGAATTACCAAATGTATTCAACGCCATCACATCTGCATGTCATGAATTTGGTGTTGATTTCCACCACAACAACATACAAACGCGGGTAGAACCAGCACGGCCACAATCAGTACCTGGGTCTATCGGTAGAGTAATGTTGATTCACGTCTCGGGAGCTCTTCCGGACTGCATTGATATAAATGATACCGATTTGATTTCGCAAATCAAAGTGTTGGCATCGGAGGAAATTGACATACTTTTTTCGAATGGGGTAAAGCCGATATTGCTGGCGTTTCGAACGGAGGAATCAAAGGATACTCTGGAAGATGCGATTGTTAAAGAAAATGCAGATTATGGACTGACAGATCCAATATTTAGTTCAGAAGAAGACGGTACATCGACAAAGAAACAAGAGGAATTAATGTTTATCCC
This sequence comes from Cyclotella atomus, assembly GCA_036939935.1. NCBI lineage: Eukaryota > Bacillariophyta > Thalassiosirophyceae > Thalassiosirales > Thalassiosiraceae > Cyclotella > Cyclotella atomus. The sequence goes on from JALLPI010001149.1 coordinate 1,817, forward strand.
AGCACAACACATTCAAATTGACGGAGCGATGATACAAACAATTGACTCACCAGGTGATTTGCATTTTGACACAAGTTCCGTTATTGTATTGGACAATTTATTATCTGAATCGTTACGTCAAAGACTGCTGAATGTAGTCAAGGGCTTACCAGAAGATTATGCCAATGACGATGATCAATGGAATGATGCAGAGTTTGGTCCCAATCCTGATAGATGGGAACGCGGTGGTTTGGTCGATATAGTAGCATCAGATACGGAGCAGGATAAAAATGACGCTGTGGATGGGAGCTGCTGGGGTCTTACCCCCGAAGCTATCCAAGATTTATGTTTCAACCGTCATTCTGCAATTACAGAGTTTGAATCGACATTATCCCAACTCTTTACGGACTTTACAGTAACTCGGTTACCCGAGGCTGTATTTGGAGATTCCATATCACCATTAACGGCCAATGCTCCCACGAATGGAGACAGCTTTGACTATCACATTGATGCAGATCCGTTACAAGTGCCACCTTCTCCTTGGTCGGATGTCTTTGGTAGATATCCCAATAGATCACGGGGTAAACCCCGGTTTGTGAGTTGTTTGCTGTATCTCAATGAGGAGTGGGAGAAGGAATGGGGAGCACCGACGAGATTTTTAGATCCGCCCACGCAAGAGGAGGTGGATATTCGACCCAAACCTGGAAGATGTGTTGTGATGGATCAGGATATTTCTCACACGGTTGTTGCCCCGAACGTCGTGGCTGGCAAGCGACCGAGATATTCTTTGGTCTGGAAGTTGATATTGCATCCTAAGCAAGTGGATCAAGACATGACTGATTTAAGCTGTGGTAGGTCTTGGCCCAAACCGCAGATTGTAGGCAGTGCTAATGGTCCTTGCTGATGTAAAAGATAAGCCAACTTGCACTTGTGATTGACAGCAGTAACCCGCAGTCTATCTCAGCAATAAGACACCCACTTATGGTCCGACAATCAACTATTTTACCACCATACAATTATACCGAATAATAAATCTACACTGTCCTCACAAATCCATGGACTCACAGATCATACAATTATACCCAATCCTAATGCTCAAAACAATGTACAGTGCTGCTCAGTCGACGTCAACAAGTTTTTTTTGTCAGCGGTGATTGGATCAGGCCATCTGCAGTGATGTCCTCTTGGCTGTACAAGCATCGAACCACTGATAGATACTCTCTTGGCTTCTCTCTGTGTCATCAATCAAATAGTTGTACTCATCACTGTGAGCTGCAGCCTTGTCCCTCTGATCACTTTTGACTTCCTCCAAATATGCACGATATAGTCTAATAGCTTGTGCATATTGATCTTTTGTCGCGATTCCTTTGATCATTGCGTGCTTCATATCATTGACAGCTTGAAGATGCCCTTGGCTTGCTGCGATCAACCGCTGTTGGATGGCTCGATCAAAAGAACCCTATGCATCTTCATACAAAACTACATGACCTCTTGAAGCTACAAACCCTCCGATAGCTCCCGCTTCCCAATACTGCTTAGCTTTTGCCATGTCTTGCTTTACACCATTGCCTTGAAATACATATGGGCCAAGTTCAAGTGGTCGAAGGCTGGTGCATAACCCAGCTGAGCTGAACGATGAAGCAACTTAAACGCTTTGCCCATATCTTTTTTCTCTGGACTCAAAAATTCATCTCCATTCATATACATCATTCCAAGCTGATATACTGCCGTGGGATGATTGGCATCCACCAGTTTTTCAGTCCGTTCATGTAGTCCTTGGCAGAAGAGTGTATGTCGGCTCTACAAAAAGGGCAATCAACTACCTTGGACGACGATCGAATGATGGGATCCGCTGCAGATTTCTTTTCCGCAACATGTCATTAACAATCGCCCCGTCCCTACACTGATATTGGGTAACATTAGAAAGCATATTGGGCATGAGTTGAAAGCGATGAGCAATTTGGCAGTCTCTAGAGCAATAATTCACAAGCTCGTATGCCGAGCATGCTTTCAGTTTGGACTGTGATTCTTCTGACTTGCCTCAGTTAGTGCATGATTTGGAAGCTCCTTGAGGCGTCATTGTAAGTTAGGGCATGATTTGGAAGCTCCTTGAGGCATCATTGTACTTCTTTCTTTTCCAAATCCAGTTAGTTTGAGAGTTGAAAGTTTGAAAGAAGAATGAGCTCGAAAGTTGAAAGAAAGCAATAATCTCGAAAGGTTAAACAAAGCTTCTGGTATGTTAATACCTTTGACAACCAGAGCACATTTTGCGAGGCAACCACCCAAACCCAACATGGAACTCAGCAACCCCTGCATCTATCTCAGCAAAACACAAACCTCAGATTGAGATTGTACGCTATCAATCAATCAATCAACATAATTAGGTAATTACTGAACTTCTACCTAGACACTATTTAACCAGTTCATTGGGGTCTTCATACGCCGGAGATGGGATGCCACTTCACAAGCAGCGTCGCAGCTGGGGCCACATGAGAGAGTGGTGTCTCTCCTTCCGGGTTTCCCCCGGGTAATAAAGGCTATTGAAAGCCCTTATCTCCTGCCGTTGCAGGAGAAACGAGAGGTGTATTAAACCAAATACCGCCTCATCTCAGTTGGCTCCGCAGTGTTTGCTTGCTGCAAAGCTCGCCATGCCCTTGCTGCTCTAATTGCCAGCCATCAGTATGTTTGATCCTCACCTGATGTGGTTGCCAAGTCATCTAAGTTGATTTCCAATAAATGCATATCCTCCTCCGCTAAACCTTCGCCGCCTAACTCCAGCTCATCCTCAATCGCCTTTTGCAGCTCCTCCTTCTTTGCAATTGCCAAAGCTCCTGAGATTGCATCATGAACATGTACATTTAGATATAGCCACTGCCCGTGCGTCACCTCCAGCAGTTTCACCACAAGTCCCTTAGACCATTGCGATGGCTCCGACAGATCCTCTTTGGAGTAGTACAGATTGAGAATCTCTTTGTAATCATGTCTTCCATGAATCTCCGCCAGCCAATATGGTCCTGTGATCAAGCTATCCTCATGTAACGATTGCCCTTCCCGCGGCAGATATCTGACATGGTCACACCGCCTCTACCTCTTGCATAATCAATCAGGCGGAATTGCAACTCTTCCTCCATATCCTGGTCGATCAACCAATGGTCCAGCAGGTCAATAGACTTCTCTAGCACATCCACACGTCCCTCTTCTCTGCACCGAAGCACATGCCCGCACGTTTCCACCGCCACATTACAGCTTGAGTACCTTCGATCATGGCCCTCCTTGTACCTACCTTGCATCTGGTTTGTACCAGCCAAACCCATCTCCTGCTTTGCTGCCCAAATCTAGAACATTGGAGGTACCTCCCACAGTGCATGATGTACCACACTCCAAGCCACTTCATCGAATTGGTCTGGTTGCAGAATCTCATACTTGAAGAATACTCTGTGTGCCGCCTTACGAGCTGACCAGAACCAAAGTGTCTTGCCAGGACCGGACGTGATCTTTCGTTTCCCAGCAAACACACCAACTGACTCCAGAGGAAGCATTTCTTGAGATGGCGGGCAGTTGCCCTCCATACCCCAAAGCACTTTCTTTGCCATGTAATCCATTTGGCAGTTTAGCTGTGCAGGTCGAAGCGGATCTCTGTACTGGAGTTTATCATCTTGGTGAGCTTGTACATGACAATAAGATATGTCAAATGGGAACTGCTGACAGTGAATCATAATGATTTTGAGGATATCAGCATGTTTGATGCGGGATGGAATTCTCAAGCCAGGTACAGTGGCCACCCTTGTAAGAGCTCCTAAGCAGTCAGCACTCAGAGTAGAGAGCCACCTGCCCATCAAGGGCTGGATGTAGCCTATTTACCGCTAGTAATATCAGGTGAAGTGCCAAGAGCCCTAGCATTTCACCCCGATATGCACAAGCATCTGGTGACAATTCTGGAAAGGAGCCAATCATTCTACTACCACCACTTTGGCTGCATTCAAGAACAAAGGCTGCAGAGCATAGCTCTGGATGCATCTCTTTGATGTAGGAGCCATCAGTGACTGCTCTCAATGTCCCATTGTGAATCGCCTCCACCAAGCATTCATCTGTTCCCGTCATTCAAAGTGATCGCCACAGCCACCTGTTGCCCCACTCCTCCAGCACTTCTTGAATCTTCTCTGGAAGCTGTTCTTCTCCTGACATAACCTGTTGAGTGGATATCACAAACACTGCAGGGCTGCCCACCCTCCTACAATGGTACTTCCTCCTGTGCCATCTCCCACCTTCTATCCACGTCAGATCGAGTATACACGTCCATTTTGTCCCCATGAACATACAATATCCGCTGCTCTTCCAGCCTGTATCGCCACTCCCAGACCTTGTATTCATTGTGAAGAAAGGGCCCTAGCCGGTCCGTGATCCCTTCAGCAGGAACTATCTGTCGCACCGCTTGACTCCATAACCGATACGCCTTCGTTGATGGCTGCTCCCGAGGAAACAATAGGTTGGACCAAGTGCCATATTCTGGGCGGGGAGAGAGATATTTCCTGTCGACGGTCTTGCCATTGACTTCTAGCACTTTGGACAGAAACAAAGCCTGTTAGCCCAACTGTGGCTTGTTCATCATCTCCAACAGCTTGAGTGAGAAGCCAGCATTTTTGAACTCGCGGATAAGCCACCTATCCCTCTCCCTCTGCAGCTTCAAAGGGCACTCGTTAAGCACCACCTTGATCCCATATACATCCACCTTCTCCCACAATCTCTTAGCCCAAGAGTCTGTCACCCTGGAGCCATATTTGGTGTATGACTCCTGAAACGGCTGTACCGACAGACCCAATTCCAAGATGAGGCAGTTGATTGAGACTGAGAGCTGCTGGCCAAGGGAGGACTTGCAGCCGTAGTGCATCAAGAGGCACTGAATCTGCGACACCATGCACTCAATAGACGGCTGTGGGAGGCCAATGCTGTAGAATCCTCTATCCAGGTGACAAATCGCACCTGGTGTGGTGCGAATCATTCCACCCATTGGCACCAACTGCCAATATGGATTCTTGAGGCAACTATCGAGCTCCTTGATGGTGCCAACATTGCTCCCAATGCCATACCCTACACTAGGCCACATCTGCTTGTCCACTAAAAACCATACATCTCTCCTCTTCACTGCTCCCTCCTTTGCTCTATCCACCCACTTTTGACACTTCTCCTTCATGGCCGCCAAAGCACCCACGGCCGCTCCAGTGGGACACGTGAAAACTCCGAGCGTTTCTTTCGCTGTGTCCACTGGGAGGTGATCAATTGGAGCAAAGGAGCCGTCTGGCATTGGCACCAGCATATCAATTGCCGTTTATGCCTTCCATCCGAAGGAGATAAGGTGATAGAAGCATTTGGCGGGCTTGTAAGAGCCACCAGAGGCAATGAGCAGCTGCCCCCAGCTCAAGATGCTCTCCTGCATTCATTCGTGAGTTAAGGAGACGTGCTCGTACTCCGCCATTGCTGTGTGAAGTAAATCACAATCATCCACAAATAGAATAGTTGCGAGCTTGGTGATGGTCTTGGAGATTGGACATCTAAAGGTAGAAGAGTGTCCTTTTCTCTTGTGAGCATTGAGAATAGTGATGCTGACCATGGCCCATCCTGCAGGTGTTGCGCCATTGCCTTGACAGAGACCTTGGTATTTCACTTCGATGGTGCTGTTCGCATATCCCTTGGAATCACCGAAGGCAGTGCGCAGGAAGTACTTCATCTCCTTAATGGCACCCAGCATCAACTCCACTGCAGATAGAGGGCAACCAAAAGCCTATTAGATAAGCAAGACTATTGCATGTGCAATGCTGTCATAGCAATTCGCGGCATTTACCGATGCAATTGCTGCATTCAAATGAAACTGTCTCACAATATCCTAGACGAGTACTTTTGCTAATGACCCGTCCTCTGCCGTCCTGCCCTGCTCACTGAATATCTCCTCTGCCATAAAATCGTACCTCCTAGCGTTGTTTAGTGCTCTGTTGCCAATGATCATCTTGTTAATAAAGTTGAAATCTGCCTCCATCAACAAAATGGCTCTCATCTTTTCTACTAACGAGCAGCCTGCAATCTTCTCCAGCATACATGATAAAGCTCATTCCCATCTAGCTGGAGAGTAGCCTCGTCTCAATGCACAATGAGCCAGCAGTGTGTGGCAGTAGGAGATCACATCAGAGTCTGCTCCCCCGATGTAGTGTCCAAAATGTAGCCCCGACTCAGAAGAGGAGGTCTTTTCACGTTTCTTTTTCCATTTCTTTCGCCAGAGAGGATGCCAGACCAGGATATCAACTGAATCAGCCGGTACTGCGTCTCGAATCCTAGCTATTTCCTCAAAGAGTTCCAATGTCCCTTGATGTTCGTCACTCTCTGGTGTGTAAACCCCGTTCAGCACCTCTCAAACTCTCCACGCAACCCGCCTTGACAAATAGGTGCCTGTTCCGCAAGATAAAATCGCTTGCCATGAATCTCAGACCAAATCACCCCTTCCACCTCCTCCTGCATTGTGAACTCGGTAACACCACCCTCATCGTCTTGCAGCTGTACACTCCTGACACTTGAGCCTTTATTCTTTCTCATAGACATAGAGTAGTTCAACCGCCTCCAGAAAGCCCGCTGCTTCTCCCGTTCGATGAGCTCAATGATCTGCTTATCTGCTTTGCTGCTGTTTTGTTTGATCTTGGCCACAGAGAGACACCTTTCCAAGAATTTCCGGCGGTACCAATGCCCATGCCGCCTGAAGTAGTCACATTCTTCCTCGCACACTTTAAGCCTTTCCCCTATTTCCTTGATCGGAATGCAAAGAGCGTTATCGATACCACATTGCCTGGCAGTTCTTTTGAGGTTGGCTCTGTTGTGAATCTTTAATTGCCCTCATGATATCATAACATAGAGTGGTAGACTTGCCTGCATCTGATCCACACCGCAGACTTGTTTGAGAATGGAATACGACCTGATTTAATCCGACGGCATCATTTCTCGGCACCCTTCCTGTATTGGGCCTTCTCCTTGTCAATAGCATCGGTCTTTTCCTTAACCACAGCCTTGTGAGCACTACTTGCCGCCACCTCCCTGATTTGTTGGGGGATTTTGTGTGCCCTCAAGTCCTTCTCCAATATATCAACATACCGCTCAGCCACTTTTGGTAGCTTCGTGTTTAAATGCCTTGCAGCCGCACGAATAACCCTTGATGGCTTTGCTCACACCAGAGACTCTGTTTTGAAATCTATCACAAACAATCTATATGATCTCCATTTCCAAAGCTGCAAGGCATCACAAATGCTCCCACCACCTCAATATCAGGTGTAGCCCATACTGCGTCAATAGGAGAGGAACCACGAAAGTAGGTAGCTCCTATGGGAGTGCCTGTGAAGTCACCCACTACTTTCCTCATCGCCAGCCCAGTCTGATCCGTCAGTGCCTTGCCAATACTCTTCTTATAAATGTTTTCATTGGCATCCATACAGACGATCAATCGGTCTCCTTTGGCTCTCCAGGCGGTAAGTTTTGCTACTAGATCCTCTCGAAATCTTGTTCTAGGGCATGTGGTATCCTTTTCTATGAGAATGAAGTGCCTGCGATTCTGTTGGTAGCAGGTCCGAGAGAAGGGTTTGTTGTTGTAGCAGGGCTTATATCTGCACACCACTCTCGTGACTATCCCATCTCTTCCCTGAAAGGTCACTACCACCCACCTCCCAAGGCCAGATTCATCTCGACCAGACTCCTCAACCACATACTGTTCGATCAGAGTACCATAACAGAGCATAGCTGTCCCTCCCTCCTGCACTCTGCCCACCTCTTTACCCTCATGGACATTGTGAGCCGCCACTGATCTGATCTCAGCCTCACCGCCTTTAAACATTTGACTGAATCCATTGCGATTATCTTTGTGCATCATATTCAGTCGATGCTCACTGAATGCCGCTATATCAGCCTCGAGATCATCAATCATTTCCTTAGCTTTATCCAACTTTTCATTCCCACTTATCCTCCAGTTCAGTCCATGAGAGTTTTCATACAGCATTCTAGTCACTCCTTCTGCCTTGGCCCCCGGTTCTACACCGTGCACCCTCAGCAACTCATCTTATACCCCTTTTATTTCTTCTAACTCTCACTGCTCCACCATTAAGTTATTGTAGTTGGTTGATCCCCCATCAGACAATGAGTCCCCATCACTATCTGAATCTGTCAGCTCCCTTGTTTCTACCCTACCTGTCTCATCTATACTGTTGACATCTGTGGTAATACTGCTTTGAAGTCCACCTCTTCCACGGTATCTCAGGGCCCTCTTTTCTAAAACTGACAAGACTTTTTGGATGTTTAGTTAACCCCATTCGGCCATACTGCCGTACATATTGACAATTCCCATATTCGTCCACCAGCTTAATTGTTCGTATTGTCTTGCTCCTTGTTCGAAAGCGTGTTGCTCGGACTTGATTCCTCACCCCCTGTGTGAGCCAACTCCTCCCTTGTGGCTGCTGGTAGCACGTCCTGCACCATCAGCCTGTCCCTTCCTGCCACTTGACGCTGGCCTTGACCCCCCCCCCCCCCCCCCGCGGCGCTAGGAGGCCCGCCTCTAGCTGTCATTCACCATTGGGCGCCTGCAAAGCCCCTTCACTGCCTCCAAGGTTGGTAGTTGACGCTCCACCCGCCTTGGTGGTACCAGAATCGGTGCTATCTCCCAAGCTAGATAAAGTACTGCTGGAAGAAGAACTCGAATCGACAGAGTGGATAGATTTATTGTTCTTGTTGTCGCGTGGGGTCTTGCCAGACGCCTTCTGAACATTTGTTTCGGGTGATGAGCCCTTGATAGGATTCTTGGCCTTGATCTGCAAAGATTTGCAGAGCTTCACTAGATCCTCTATTGACATGGCAGAGATCTCGCTCACGTCTTCTCCAGCTTCTTCTCCAGCTGGAATTTCATTTGGCCTCCCTACAGAGAAGGTTGGGGCATTGGGAGATCCCCTGTAGACCTTGTTGCCGCCCTTCTTCTCGTGTATGGTCTTGACAGACTTGTCTGCATCTTGATTATACATTAATTCTTCGTCAGCAAACTCCTCCTCCTGCTGCTTCAGATTTGCAGCTCCTCCACACTCATCCTTATACCATGCCGCATTCGATAATTCCTTAACCGCCGCTGCTTCCTTATCCTTCGGTATAGGATCAGTTTCTTCGTCTTGGTGACCCAATTGCACTTATTGATCTGTTTGCACAGCAGGGGGTCCACCGAGCCTTTCAACACAGTAGTAAGGAAATCGGTAGGGATGTTATGCTCCTGCAGGTAGTAGAATAGCCAGGCTGCTGAGTTCTTATTCATCTCCTCCATCATATCCTTAGCCTCACGAGTATTTGGGATGATTACCTCCACATCAGAGATAGAAGAGCGATGGTGTAGCTCCACGAAAAGTGAGTGCCCGTCACTCATAAACACATACTTGTAGAGCAGATGACGGAGAGTGACTTCTCCCTCAACCTTGTCCAGATCGGATGCGCTCCTGTATTCAAAGCTCTTGTTGAGACTGTCAACTCCGGAGAGCACATTCGAGGTCATAGATGCCTGGAAATTGACATGCTCTCTATCCATGGCTGAGAGCGCTACCAATTTGCCTGGAAGTAGGGTGACCTTGCCATTTTTGTTGTGAAGGATGTTGCTTAGATGTGCATTCCTACCCCAATACTTCTCCACAATACCTGCATTCTTCATCACTTCCATGACGGATTGAATATGGTTAAAATCTTTAGGATTGCCTCCTGTGGCCCAGCTACCTGTGGCCCAACTTTGGCCCACTTCCCCTTCAGACTATCAGTTGGGCCAAATTTGGGCCACAGGTGG
>JALLPI010001150.1:0-11633 GCA_036939935.1 Cyclotella atomus
AAGCAAGCAACCCAAAAGCTCCTTCAAAAGCCTGTTGATTGTTAAGTCATCATTTTTGCAAACCCAAATGAGTTTGAATCACTCCGTAGTCCTCGAAGGGCTAAAACGCCAGGATGTAATGATTCTGCAGCCGACGACCACTCCCATTCTCAAATGGATGGCAAATGTGCAGGACTTGATAGAGAGCAGGAGGTTGAGGTAACGAAGATGAATGAACAAGAGACCAAGGAAGACAAATCTGATAATGAAGGCCAGTCACATCCTCCAAAGGCCACCGTTGATGTATCCGCGGCTAAACCGATTCCAACATTCACATAGAAGCATTCTATCGTGAGACACACATTCAAAGGTACATTCAGAAAGATGTTCAATTTGGTGCCGATCGACAATCCCGGCATTGTATGCGTGAATTGCAGTCATATTTTACCAACATGTGGGAATGGCATGAGGAAGAGAATGTTCCTTTAGCCCCAACACAGGATGAAATTCAATATTTTGAGAACACACCATATATTTAGCTGCTGGGTGGGTCGTTTCTTGAAGACTTCAAGAGACTATATGTTAAATCCAACCTATACTTTGATGAAGATCATCCCAAATGGAAATATAATTGGAATTCAAATTTTCAGATCCCTTGATAGCATGATGAAGCACCCGAGCTTGTTGTCATTGGTGAAGAGATCGAAAAGAGTGATCCTGCGTATCATCCTTTGATGAAACAGCTTCGTTCCTCTATTTGCCTGAAAGATGAGAAGGACAAACGTCCTGAAGGTCATCTTGTCAATCCTGAAGACTTGGTTGGTGTTGCCCTTGCAGTATTCGGTCATAACATTGCCGAAGGTCTTCAGCTCCCCATAGATGCATGCTCTCTTTTCGATGAATTTCTGTTTCCTGAAGACGAAGAAACCTCGTCCTCACTTCAGGATGAGTATGGCTCTTTCACTGAAGCTTTCGAGGATCACACCGCAAAACATTATCATCTATGCTGTTTGCTGTACCTCAAGAGAGTGGCTGGTGAAAATGGTGATAGAAGCACAGAACATTACAAAACTGAGAACAATGACGTTATTTGCGGTACTGACAATACAGTAAGTGTTTTCCTTGTTTTTCCCAAAACATTGACGTATATGATCTGAATGTTATCGTCCTTGTTTACAAACACACCAACCCAGGTTATTGAAGGGTACATTCCGTTCCAGGACAACTCGCTATGACTACTCTCAAGGACCCCAAAATGGAAATCGTGAAGGCTGGAACTCAGGCTCAAGGGGACCCTCAAGCTTCAATATTTGCACGGATGTCAATGCCCTGTGCCCTCTCCATCCTGGCATGAACCATACTTGAGGCCAGTGTTTCGAGAATCGATTTGGGGAGAACTATCGAGGTGGCCGCGGAAATGGAGGCCGTGGTGGTCGTGGAGGCCGCGGTGGCAACCAAGGCCGTAGTGGAGGTTCCTACAACTCCAACAGCAGCCGCTCCGCCAATAATCAAGGAGACTCTCACCACGTGGACAACATTTCTACTGCACATGGCAAAAATCAAGGCGGCTCTACTGCAGGCACCGCTAATCAAGGGGCCAACCTAAATAACATGGGCCCACCTGCCAACATCTACGCTCAAGACACTCATGCCGTGGAACCAGTCCTTGTCAACAACTGGGGCAACCCTGACAACGCCTCTGTGGAATCGAGTCTTTTCTCTCACACTCCTCGCAACGGCAGCACTATTATTCAAAACTGAGAGGGATTGGCCGTTGATGATGATGTCTCGGTCTTGACTGATGATGATGTGGGCGTTGAGTCAGTGACTCCTCCGAGTGAATGGGACGTTGAGCCTGATGCTCCTCCAGTAGAAGGGGTTGAATGTAATCCTCCTCAAAGCCCAAGCTCTTGTTACGAGCTTTTTGGAGCTAAAAATAAAATCAAAATTGAATCACAACAACCTCTCTCCAAACTGATTAAAAGTGTTGATTACTCCTGGCATGACGAGACAGGGACACTGTCCACAGTACAGTCGACCATTGACTCCACTATTTGACACTGGCAATGCTATGTGGTCAACGAGGAACCTACCATCAACATTCCAATGCCCAAGAAAGCCAAGTTAGATAGTGTACCTTGCTCATTCATGGTAGCCCAGGAAATTGGAGGCAAGAGGTCCAATGTTTTGATGAGGACACTTTTTGACTCTGGCTCTCAAGCAAATCTCATTCACAAGTCAGCCATCCCACCTGATGTTCAAGTAGAGGCACTGGGTGCCCAACAACAACAACTGAACACCATTGCTGGCCAATACAGCTCATCCTACAACTTGCCAATCAAGAACATCGCTTTGCCTGAATTTGACCGACACTGCAACATTGATGGCGCCTATGCCTTTGTATTTGACACCCCGTGCCGTTACCACTGCATTCTTGGCAGTGGGTTCTTAACCAAAGCTGGAATTGATATCAAGTTCTCCAAGAAGCAAGTGGAATAATTTGGTAATACCATTCCTCTGCGCTGTCCGAATGACTTTATGCCCGAGGATCTGGCCGTCTGCCTCAACGCAGCATGCAATTAGATGTGGATGATGACCTTTTGTCTGATCACTTCAATGAAGACATCTATGACAACTATGCGGTAGGCAAGATTTTGGATGCCTTGTATGAGAAAATGGATGTGGCTGAAGTCGTCAAGATGCAAACTCACCTCACTGAACAACAACAAGGCCAACTTCTAGAAGTGCTCTCCAAATATCCCAAGCTCTTTGGAAACGACCTTGGCTGCTACCCTCACAAACAATTTCACATTGACCTTCAACCAACTCCAAGCCTGTGCATCGACGAGCCTATCCTGTGCCACGATTACATGAGGAGACCTTCAAGAAAGAGCTGGAGCACTTGGTCAGTATTGGCGTGCTCTCTCCTCAAGGCAGTAGCGAATGGGGACTGCCTACATTCATCACTTCCAAAAAAGACGGCCGTGTTTGATGGGTTAGTGACCTTCGTGAACTGAACAAGGTCATTGTACACAGAGTCTACCCTCTGCCAATCATCTCGGATGTCCTGCGTCGACGCTCTGGCTATGAATTCTTCACCAAAATTGACATCTCCATGCAATACTACTCTTTCGAACTGGATGATGAATCCAAGGACCTCTGCACCATTGTTACTCCTTTTGGCAAGTATAAGTACAATCGATTGCCCATGGGACTAAAATGCTCACCTGACATTACTCAAAAAATCATGGAACTCACCTTTCGATGCGTCGATTGTGAATGCGACATTGACGATGTTGGAGCCTTCTCCACTTCTTGGGAAACTCATCTCAAACTCCCAGACCAAATACTCAATCAGCTGGATCAAAACAACTTTCGTGTTAACCTCCTCAAGTGCAGCTGGGGTGTCAAAGAAACTGACTGGCTGGGTTATTGGCTCACTCCAAAAGGCCTCAAGCTGTGGAAGAAAAAGGTGCAAGCCATTTACAGTTGCAAAGACCAACTAACGCTACTCAACTTCATTCTTTCATTGGAGCCGTTAATTATTACAGAGACATGTGGCCCAGCTGAGCGGGTGTCCTCGCCCCACTCACTGCACCTTCTGGTGCCAAAAGAGGAGCCAAAATCACCTGGACCAAAGGATGTGAAGCAGCTTTCCTCACCATGAAAGCTTTGATCTCTTCTGACACCCTGCTGGCTTATCCTGACCACAACCAGCCATTCACCATTGACACCGACCCCTCTGACTTCCAAATGGGAGCGGTCATCCGACAAAATTGGAGCAAGAAACTCAACTCAGCTCAACGCAATTACAAATCTCACGTTCGAAAACTTCACCTCATAGCGTGTTATTCGCTGGCGATTGTACCTAGAGGACTAGTCGCCCACCCTCCCCCACAAAGCCAGCGAGACAAACGTCATTGCTGATTACCTTTCCTGCCTTCCCAGGGAGGAGCCACAAGAATTAGAGGGAAAGAATGTTGTCACTCCTGTAGCAGCTTATGTTGATGAAATGCTGGACATGTTCTTCAGTGTGATTGATGATCCGGAGTTGACGGACTCTTATCTGGCATTGCCCATCATGACTCCCAACCAAAGGAGCCTTTGCATTTTGAATGGATGCAACAGCAGCAACAACAAGACAATGAGCTTCAACAGCTCGTGACACGTTGACCCAACGAGTATATTTGACGTGACTTCACTGACACTGTCTCACTCATCACTTATGTCAAGCCAGGAAATGACCCCAACCAAGAATGGAAAATTTGTTTGACTGAACCAATGCTCCTGTCCATGGTCCGATGGTATCATAATCTCTTCCTTGGACACGTTGGGCAAACAAGACACTTGCACACACTCAACATGCACTATCATCACCAATACCTGCGCCGCACTACCACCAACTTCAACTGCAAAACCTGTCAATTTCACAAAGTTGGAGGCAGGCCCTATGGACACTTTGGAGCCAGAGATGTAGATGGAGCTCCTTGGTGAGAAGTCTGTGTCGACTGAATTGGGCCTTGGACAGTACAAGTGCATGGCAGAGTATATGAGTTTGATGTATTGACATCCATTGACATTGATCCTGTTACCAACCTCACTGAGATCATTCAGGTTCAAGAAAAGTCTTCTGAACTTATAGCAACCAAGTTTTTCTTGTCATGGGTCACTCGATACCCCCGTCCACAGCGCTGTGTGCATGACAATGGAGGAGAATTTATAGGCTGGCAATTTCAACAATTACTTGAAGATTTGGGAATCACAAGTGTTCCCACAACCAGCAGGAACCCTCAGGCCAATGCCATCGTCGAAAGAATGCACCAGGCAGCTGGCAATATCCTTCACACTCTTGTACATACGGACCCCCCAAGGACGGTTGCACAAGCTCGCCTACTGGTCAACAAGGCCTTGGCTAGAGCTTAAATGGCGCTCAGATGCGTTGTTTCCACTCCCTTACAAGCTACTCCTGGTTCTTTAGCCTTCGGTAGGGATATGTTCCTTGATGTGCCTTATGTTGCAGACTGGCAACTGATACAACAGAGATGACAACAGTTAGTAGATGAAGCTCGAAGAAGAATGAACCTGAAGAGGCGCAGTTATGATTATGTTGTCGGCCAACAAGTGCTCAAGAATATTCACGCACTCACCAAACTTGGACTTCGAAAGGAAGGGCCCTACATCATCACTCAAGTACACACCAATGGAAACGTCACTATGGAGTTGCGTCCTGGAGTCACCGAACGCATTAACATTCGTCAAATCTCACCTTATCGCACTCCAACTTGATTCCATCCCCTGACATCAATAATGGAGGGAAAGAGTGTAGTAGCTGCGTCACTGTGACATTGTGTGTGACCTCACCTCCTCCAACAACGTCTTTGGATCTTTGGTGTCATGCGTTGAATGATTGATATCTGGCGATGAAAGATCGTACCGATCTATCACATAGGAATACGTAGGCCGGTTGAGAGAGCGGGAGCTTGGGTCATTAACGGTCATAGTAAAAGATTATAATTTTGATGAACTGAAAATAGAAAGTGTCTACTAGTTAACTTCACTAACTTTGAAGAAGACGTGCTCTTTCTACGGTACATCAATGGCTGTATTCATTCATTGTTTTATTCTGATCTTTCAAGAATCTTTGTAATAGAAACAATGCAGAATTGAATGCATATTGCTCCAAGGTCCATGCTTCTTCATTGCTGTTATTGTAATTGCCGTGGTGTTGGCCATTTGATGACAATCCACTGAGCAATGGGTGTCTTGGAAAATCTTGTCTGTATTTAAATGTGAAATCAGAGCAAAGTTCATTTTGAAAGTTTTCATAGAGAGCTCTGTGGTCACTCACTTCACAATTCAGCAGAATTGACACAAATAGTTTTCTGAGATTGTTGATGTTGGTGTGCCTGTCATTGGCCTCCTTCATGCATTCAATCCAAATGAAATCATTCTTAACCAGATTCATTTCAACGGCAGCTGCTTGGAATTGGAAAGACTCATGAAACTCCTTCAATAATTCTGATGTCTGTGTTGCTAGTCACACCTTGAACATGGTTCAACAGCAGTCTCAAAGCATATAGTTGAATCTATGCGAGATGTATCAAGTAAATTCTTCCAATCATATCAAGCATCTCATCACCACTGGGATTTCTTTTCCGTCTCTTCCACTTTTTTAAGTATTGGATCCCAAGTATAGTGTTTGGAAATTTCTTCCCTATTGAGCTCAAAGTATGAGGTCAGCTTTGTTCTTTTGATTCGCTGAATTCTCTCCATGGTCTGATCTTTCTCATATAGGTTGCAAATTCTGGAGAAATTCCAGTCGTAGTTTCTGTTCCGTACCTGATTCGGGAGTTTTTTTTGCCCGGTATGTTCCAATTGAGGTTTTGCCACTTATGGAGAAAGTTTAAGTTGAGTTGCCTTCAAGTTGAAGAAAATATGACTGAAACTGAGACCGCTCCGCCGGAACTTTGGGCCTCATTCTGGATTCCGACCGAATTCCGACCCATGAGCGACCGGAACTGTGACTGGAATATGCAACCTAGTTTCTCATCTGCATCAAATTAGACTGTCTGCTCTCCTTCCAAATGTATCTGAAGTCTTGAAACAGATCGTTTTCAACCCACAACCTCATTTCCTTGCAGACGTCAACATCCTTCACCGGGACTGACATAACGGTTATTGAGGTAGTCTTGAACTTCATTAGAATCATGTTTGTCCTGTGATGCGTCAGAACTGGGTTTTGCATTGTCCACAGTAAAAGTTGCAGAGTCTAGTCCTTTGCTGATGTATTTCAAGCGGTATTTGATTGCATTCACAGAGTGACAATACTCTGCATTGATATGGCAGTTGTACTTGAACAGCAAATATTTGTTGTATGGCACCATGTCGGCATTTGTATAAGTGATCCTTGTATTGTTCCTCCATTTTTGAACTGCATTACCACCCTTCTCTGGACATCTCTGCCTGTATGAGTAGGTACCCATCTTCAGACATTTCCATTTTGGATTTGTAATCTTAGGGGAAAATGTATCTGCAGTACCCATCCCGCATGCATGACAGTTTGCAGCCAGATGTGCCGCAGGACCATGGAGCATGAAATTAGTCACTGCCTGAAAGAGTGATTTTTTTATGGTTTTCATCACTGGCTTGTGAGATGTTTCATCCATCACCTCAACATCAACTTATTTGCATCCGGAATTTCTGCACAGATAATTCAATCCAGCTCATTCACAACTCTGGCTCTTATGTTGTCAGATCGGCTATCCTGTCCATCAATTGGTAGTTGGTAGTTGATATGCTGAAGAGCAGTGTGCGGCATGTTGCAATGCCACCCATCTTGGCAATCAGGAAAGATCAGTGGATATTGTAAAGGATCATATGACCAATGGATATCAGGTATAAACTGGAGGCCACATTTTCTCAATAATTAACTGTGATGTACAACAAGGGGCACATTATATTGTCGGCCATAGCTGCGATGAACAAAACAACAAAGCACACAAACTTTTATAATTGATACCTCTTGTGGTTTTTTTGTAATGACATCATTATCTGGCATCAGGATTGTCATTTCTTGTACTATTGGAGCATTGAGGCGCCCTTTGTGAATCAAATCACTTGGTGACATCAAGTTTGTATGAATGGAATAAGCTTGACATCCGCCCATACTTTGTCTATGAGATGGGTCTCTACGTACTATTCCTTCACATCAATAAAAGATTGAATGTATTTGTTCTCTGCATGCACAAGAATGTCATGGAGTTGTTCACAGACTATTTCATAACCACTCTTCTTGTCAGATTTGAGATTCTTTCTGATATTCAACATACGCCATTTTGTAGCTTCTGCATCTCCATAAAAATATGTCTGAATGCATGATTTGGGCCTCTCTCCATCAACTGGATGCAAGGATCCAATCCTTTGGAATAATGGACCCCCGGAAGTCAGCATTGCATCCATTTTGTTGTTTTGCACTCTACTTTGCCATACGTGTTGAGCTGTCAGTGAGCTCATAGCCATTCCATTGTTGAATGTCCGCGCATCATTGCAAAAGAGGACTGTGCTGATGGATCAGGAGAGGTGTACAGCTCATCCAACTGTTGTGTCAAGTGGTAATCTGATATCCCATCCACAATTCCTTTGCAGCAGCACAGATCCCCAAAATGTGTGAGCTTCGGTCCATTGGGATTTTTCGGATCAGCAAATTCACCTTGGTTTTCTGATCAAAATTCTAAACCTCTGCAGAATCCACACACTTGATATCCATCTGACCAAGATAATGATGCCCTGTTTCATCTCTCTCTCTACCATCATTCACAATACTGACCCAAGTTTCATCTTTGATGAACTTTACAGGTGAGAATGGCCTAGATATTTAAAATTTCCCTTTTTGCACTACTAAAATGGTTCTCAGCTTGTGGTGGGTCTATGAAGTCAAGCGGCAACGTTCTGAAAAGCTCTTGGTGAGCGGATTTCAGAATAGCCTTGTCTCATTGCACAGACACACTATGAGCTGAGATTTTTTGTTGGGGCCTTCTGGATACTAGACTCTGGTGTTCTTAAACTTCATGTGTTATGCCTATCTCTCTCTCTCATCACTTCCGTCGCCGCAAATATGCCCTCTCTTTGCCTCCGTAGCCGCTTGTCAAATCTCTCAGTCAGCTAGTGGCTCTTTTTTGCCTGTGAATGGAGGATGAGTCTGCCGGCCGCTCACAAGTGCCTCCATGCGAAGTTTGCTTCTGTGCTCTTGCACTAGAGCTACAGAGACTGCTGGTTTTCTGCCCATTCTCTCAACGTGATGGGATTGCTTTTGCTCCAAACCCATTGGCTCTGAATCGGTACACTGTCCACAGAATGCTTTCTCAATTGCCGGCAGTGAATTTTATGCAAAGCATCTTTTTCTGGGCAGCTTTGGAGGGGGTTGATCGCCGGATAGATTACATTTTTGCAGTGCGGGGAATCCTGAGCCGGAAGGATTGCAAGCTATACTTTAGTATTGTAAGGCAAACTGGTTAGTATCAGTGTCAGCTTTCAAAGAACCTTGTGAACTGATTCGAGAGAGATGTAAAAGCATTTGAAGATGGGTGTCAATGCTAAAAGTTGGCCGGGCACGGAAGATTTGCAGTCAGATGCTTGATGGTTAGGGAGATGGTGTTGATGTTAGAAGCTCACTGGGTGGCTAGGGATGCAAGAGTCAATCTGCCAGTTGGCGGGTGCCAATGATTTGACTCAGAGGGCGAACATTTTGGTGTCAGCTCTAAGATTTGATGTATTGCACAAGGGCATCCCACGAAGTAGCTTTTTCTTGCTCCATTGGCTTGTCATGTATCAAACGTGGCACAAGGTAGGTAAATTGGTTGCTGTTGAAGTGATTGTACAGATTGTGTTGCAAAGACGGGGGAAATGGTGGCATCAGATGATGGCGGCCAAGTTCAAGTGGGCAGTGCGGGTGATGCCCATTCAGTGAGGCAATGTCCTTCAATTATCTAGCTCGTACGATCATTCCCACACTTGAATCAACAGTAAAAGGTGAGATCATACAATCTGTTGTAATGAATTCGTTGGTTGGGGTGCGCTGGAAAATCAGTTCGATATCCAATCATCTTTACTCACACTGACAGTAAATCTCATTGGTCAAAGCACCCCAGAAGAGCAGTTTGACATTTGGAAGTTTGGACTTGCAACTCTGGAGTTTGTCCTGGAATCAGCTTGCTTTGGCTGGAAGTGAAAGGCAAGCGCAAACACAGCAATCAATCTTTTGTCGGATTATGCCCGAAGATCATCTGCAACATTTGCCGTCGCTCCAACCATTCCAAAAACACTTCAAATCAGACAAGCCCATGATATTATGAGGTCTGAACATCCTAAGTTGGAAATTCTGGATTTTGGTTCCAGGCTGAAAAGTCAGGAACCAGGAGCAGGAAAGGAACTTCACAGGAACTTGGTCTTGGTTCCTGAAGAAACTCTGGAACATTGACAGTCCGAGTCTTGATTTTGTGACGGGAAGCAATGGGGGCTTATTTAAATCCATCAATCTACGCTTAAAAATTTTGGTCCGGTGTTTTTGGCTGGAGTATCCGGTCGGAACGGAATTCCAACCAGTTTCCGACTGGAATTTCCAACTTAGTGAACATCTGATTGAACCAAATATGAACTCGAAAGCTGGTAGGGTGCGGGAGATTTGCAGTGAGATATTTGCTCAGAGCTGATGGCAAGCAGAAGACTTGTACTCAGTTCATTAATCGACCTCTATGAAGATTCAACCTACATTGGTACTTAAACAAACAATACTGTCGCACTTTGGAAAGCAGTTCGACAAGATAGGAAAAGAATGTGCAACCGGGGCTTGAATAAATGCGCGTGTTGGTTGTGATCTCCCGCAAAACTGGTAAATGGTGGATGGGGCAATCATGATGAATGACAGTTGGCAGCAAAAGCAAGTCACTCTTAGATAATTCTTCTTAATGAAGGACCATTCTAGAAGCTAGATGGATGCGTCCAGATATACGACGGCATGTTTCCTGCTACTGAATCAACTTTATCACAACAACGAATAACATTTGCTCCAGCTGGACAATTGCGGCTCGAGCATCTTTTGTCGTTCTCTCGAGACTCAATTTGCAAAAGATTAGGCTGTACGCAGTCAAAGGAGAACAAAGAGTGGTCGTTTGATCTGTTGGAATGTTGGTAGGGCACAGCAAAACGAGCCAAAAGGACTACTACTGTCGTCATTGCTCCATTAAATGAAATGTAATGTAAAACTGAATTACTCGACATCTACAGCTTCTATGCAATCGCAGTCTAAGCTGCAGTCAAATCAGCTCATCGAGAGCTTTCTAAAACATTGCCGATATTGACTTCATAGACCAAATAGAAGCCAAGATCTATTTTGTTAGTGGCAAGCAAGGAGAATCAATTTCGCTAGGTAAATTTTAAATATCATGTGAATTCTCACCTGTAAACTTATATGACAGCAGCCAGCTGATCTTGTCCTTTTTTGATTTTCTCTTGCCTCGTCTTCTTTTGCAAATCAGAATTCTTCTTCATGGCCTGCTGAATTTCCTCATCCGTCTTCTTGCACATAGCTTTTCTTTTGCCTTGTTTCTTTTTTTGGCACTGGAATTTTCAAGATGCTCCTTCATTTGCTCCTCAGACAATTTCGCCTTTGCATTATCTCTCTGGTTACGCTTTTGTGCACTCTTTTCCTCGTTGAGCTGCTTGAGTTGCTCCTCGGACAATTTTGCATTTGCCTTATCTCTCTGGTTATGCTTTTGTGCACTCTTTTCCTTGTTGAGCTAATTCAGTTGCTCCTTGGACAAGTTGGCCTTTGCCTTCTCCCTCCTTACCTGCTTGTTGACACTCTTTTCCTTGTTGAGTTGCTTCAGTTGCTCCTCGGACAAGTTGGCCTTTGCCTTCTCCCTCCTCACCTGCTCTTTGATACTCTTTCCTTGTTGAGCTGCTTCAGTTGCTCCTGAGACAAGTTGGCCTTTGCCTTTTCCCACCTCACCTTGTCAGAACCTGCAATACTCTAACTGCTGGAGTACGTGCCATATTTCAACGCCCAGCGCGGCGAGCTCCAAAAGTGGATACCATCACAAATGATTACACCTCACATCAGACAATCGGAAAAGTATGAAGAAGGTGAATTTTAATTT
>JALLPI010001151.1:0-11642 GCA_036939935.1 Cyclotella atomus
CAAATAGTCCTCCTGTTTCTCTCAATATGTGAAAGGAGTCATTTGGTGTCATGTTCTGCTCTTCCAGTCGGGCAGAGATTGCAAGTGGTAGCAAAAGATTTACTATGTAGGAATAACTCCGGTCTCTCTAAAGCTAAAGTTGTTATAGCTAGAAATGGTAAATGAATCACCTCATGACGCCTGGTTGGCAAAATAGTCATTACCGATTCACCAAAATGATACAGAAAGATGGAACATCATAATAGATATGTAAAGTCATCATTCGCCCACAATAATGATAGAGGGCAAGTTCAGATGAGCTTATTAAAACCTCTGTCGTGGTGCGGATGTAGCTCGGTATCCTGAATTGTTGTTGATCCTACCAACGAGTGATTTATCTCCGCCTTGCCTTGATCGAGACGGTGGCCTTGGAACATTGCCCCTGCTGCCGCTAACATCTGCCAGAGGACGAGGAGGTCCGGCTCTCGGACCACCTCTTGTATTGGATGCGGCACGTACATTAGAGGCTGACCTGGGTCGAGAATCGGCAGCCCTTGAGCCAGAAGTAGATGAAGAATTTGTTGAACCAATGCTTGGCTTGTACTTCTGTCCAGGAAGCTTAGTGAACGAAGATCCAAAGTTGTTTCCTTTGGCCTTGCGTTCCTCGTCACGCTTGTTTTTGCGGTCCTGTTCTTCGATTTCTTTTCGCATCCTCCAATCGTGCTCTTGGGTGTGCATGGTTTCGAGGTATGGTGCACCCTGGTATATGAAGTGGCCAAGAGTTGGGTCTGCTTCTCTTTCTTCTTCGGTGCTAGGTCGATTGTCATGGTACCAAGCTTGGAGAGTCTTTTCTAGATGAGCAGTGATGCGAGGGAGCTCGTTCTTCACACGGCGGTGCATCTTTTCTTCCTTGGCCAGCTGCTGACAAGCATGGCGACCCTTGAGTCGGTCAGGGTCTTTCTGCAGTTGCTCAAGTTCGAATCGTTCAGAGACAATGTCCTCCCGTTTAGCGATGAGGTCGAGGATGGGACGCATCTTTTCAAGTTTCTCGTTCAAAATGGATGCGTATTCCTGATGTGTAGTCAGCAGATCCTCTGTCAGCTTATCATCATCATAGATGTGAAAATAGCAATCAAACGAGGCCTTCTCGGCATCTGGGGTATTCGTCTGTTCCCACAGCTTCTCAATCTCCTGCCTCTTCTCTCTAATAAGCTTCCCAACCATGACAGCCTTGCGTTCATTGAGACGAGCCAGCTCCTTCTCACCAATTCGAATAGTCTCGAGGCTCAGACCTTTAATGGAGCTGGAAAATGCCTTTTGCTCCTCTTCTGGCACACGGAGCATGAGCCACAATGATTGAATGGCCGATCCCATCTTGGCTAGAATCATGCGACGTTTCTTCTTCTCATCGTTCAGCTCGGCAATTCGTCGAGTCAGACGCTCAAGTGCAGAGCTGCTGATGCCCATACAGGTTGGTGTTTCGACGAGAGAGGCGATATCGAACCTGTCAGACGATCGGCTGCGATAATCATGCGGTGACTGAATAGCATCATCGTGCATCACTAGGCTATTCATGATCTTGACATCATCTTGATTGTTTCCAACCACTTCATCTCCAAACCCATCACCATTGACAATTTCCATCTCACGTAACAAACTCTGACAATCTCTCGTCAACGAAATCACAGCCTTGGTCCTCGATACCACAGCCTCTTCCAACTCGACAGCCTTGGCCCTGAACTCCTCTCTCCTCCTCTCCGTCAAATCCGTCTCTACATCCCTCCACTCTTCCAACTCTCCATCATCGCCACCATCTCCATTCAACGCGACATAGGCCTCAAAAATCCTCGATCGACTCCCCTCCAAATCCTCCTTGGCCAATGCAACAGCCCCCCTCACACTCTCCACACGGCCAAACACCGCTTCATACTCGCATTGCAAACTGATCAAATCCTTCCCGCTCGGATCTCTCCTCAATTGAATCTCATTCTCCAATCCCAAGGCTATGCATGACCTTTCGTACTCTTCCTTCAAATCCTCGATATCCTTGATAAATTGAGAGACTAATCCTTCTTCTTCTTCAATCTTTTCATTGCAAATAGTTTCAAAGGTCGATACCAAATCGGTCAAATGGACGTAACGTTCATCGGGATGGACTCCGATTTTATCCCACAGAGAGTCCAGTTTACTTCGAGTACAGGAGGCGATCTGATGTAGTCTTTCGTCCATATCGGAGGGTGATTTGATGGTAGACGTGGCCACACTGGTTTTGCTCCGGGCGGTGGCGGGAGTATTGGCACTTCTCCAGAGGGGTGTGCGTGGCATGTTAGTGGTGAAGCCGGTAACTTCGGATGTGATGGATGCATTGTTTTGATCTGTCACTTCGTATTTGGAATCGTAGCTGTTATTCTCTCGAATGATGCTTAGGTGTTCTTCTTCTTTGGCTTCTCTTGCAGCCTCTCGGACCGAGGCGGCGTGTTTTGCAAAGGGTGATTTGGCCGGTGGATCCAATCCGCTTCTGGACTCTCTGGATGAACCGCTGTTACCCCCACCGCTGTAGTAGGCAGCCGTTTCATCAATGTGACTGGGCTGACCTCTGTAATGATAGGGTGTGGGATCTCTCGCAGCATTACTTGTGTGGTACAAACTGGTTTTGATCCCGTTCAAAGGAGAGGCCAATTGACGAACCGTTCCGGGTGTTTCCATGGGTGAAATGAGGAGTGAGGTTTCTCTTCCCTTGATTCCAGAGGGAGATTCCTCCGACGGTAGATTCTCTTGGAAATTGACTCGTCCTACTGCTCTGCCTGCTTCTCTTTCATTGCTGGCATGATGATGCCTCTGTTCTTCAGTGACATACTCTCCATTTGTACTGCTTCGTTTAAACTCCTCAAAGGCACTCAGCGGACTGCCAATGACTCCTCCGTGTTCATCGGAGCTAAAGGGACGGACGGCCTGTTGCTTATTGTAAGGAGAGGTGAAGTGATTGCACAGTGAGCTCGATGATGCAGATGATGCGGCATGTTGTCCCGATTGCTCTTGTTGGTAGAGGGGATGATGAGGAGCCAGAGCCGTGGCGTGAGTGGCAGGTGTGTCGGCCTCGTATAGATTGCTGCCGTAGTTACGTGATGCTGCTGGTGTGTCGTTCCTGCTGTACGATAGGGTGCTGGTGTATGCAGCAGCGGGTGGATGGTTGGCGGGTGGACTTATTTGAACGGAGGATGCTCGTCGAAAGATGTCTTGGCTGGGCGATGTTGCGAATTGCTGAGTTGATTGCTGATTGAAGCCCATCATCTGACCATTGTTGTTGTTATTGTAGGCATTTCCTCCGCTGATGCTGCTGGGACTCTTGGCCTGGGATAGCAGCGATTGGATGGAGTCCAGTGATTTTCTAAGCTCGCTCATTGTGTTGCTTTTCAAACTGCTGAAATTGAAACTGATAACGATACTGATATATTGTCCTGCTTGGTCTAGAGTGCCTCTTACTGCTCACTAACTACCCGTCGCTTGCGTATCAATGGAATTGATCTCTAGATAAAATGATGACTGCGATCGAAGGTGGCTGCCATGCTTCCTTCTTGCTTGACCGCGCCATCGGTACAAATGCTTGACAACTCAGCAACGGTCAAATTGAAATTTGAATCTACGTGAGCCATCGTAGGAATTCAGTACAAAGTGGCTGGCGCGATGGGTAGGTATAGTTTCATCAGCTAAACTTAAGATAGAGTAAATAAGCGGAGAGAGCACCAAGCCACCAACCTACTATCCATATTCCTACTGTTAGTTCTTCACCATGACCATGTATCAATAGATCCATTGCAAAGTTGGTCTACAAAAGTGGCAGAAGAAGAGATGCTGTTAGGCCAATGACCAAAATCTTGCCTGCGCTGTGTTGGCTTCGAACCTTATGAATCACACAGCGCATTTTGCTCTGCGAGATTTTTGTCTCATAACCAATAAATCCACACAGAGCAATTTGCTCTGCGTAATAACAATGCAGAGCAGTCCAATCTCATGTAGAATGATTGGCAGCAGATTTCGCGACCGCTACTCCGATTACCTTTGTTAAGCCTTTTATGCAAACTTTCGTGTCAATGGCTTCTCATACTCATACTCATACTCATACCAGATTCAACTATGCTTCACAAATACAAATCACTACCATACCAACTATCAACCAATGTCTAAATCAATCGTTACTAATTCCTACACAGACATCAAATCACTCTGCACTAAGGCATTACAAGGATGATAAGGTCCAAATTCAATGCATCGCATCACAAGCCCAAAAAAGCTGCTCTGTGCATCTACGTTACGTGTGATGGTAAGCATCAGCCTTAGGCCTGAGCCTGAGGATGAGGTTGCTCTTTGCTCAGAAAGAAAATGGCA
The DNA here is from genome assembly GCA_036939935.1 of Cyclotella atomus. Classification (NCBI taxonomy): domain Eukaryota; phylum Bacillariophyta; class Thalassiosirophyceae; order Thalassiosirales; family Thalassiosiraceae; genus Cyclotella; species Cyclotella atomus. The sequence continues at coordinate 4,366 of JALLPI010001151.1, forward strand.
AAAACATCACTATCACATAAGAGGACATCACAACTGCAATTAGAATTAGAGCTTCTGCTCATTTATGCTGCATGTGCTAGAAAAGAGTGAGTGAGCACATTATTTATTGGATACATGCAAAGATATCTTTAGGGCAAATGCCAATAACTACTTAGAGCAACTCACACTGGTTCCAAGACTAGTTCAGTAGAATGTAATGCTCATAATTTATGATGAACAAATCACCATAACCAATTTGTGCACTATGTTTTGCAATTTAGTATAGACTTGTCTTGGAGGTGACCTGAGATCTCGTCATGCCTCAAGATGAGATGGGTGAGATCTGAATGTAGGGGGAGCACCCCAGAAATGAGCATTTTCATACGACAACATATTGGTGAAAAAACTGTTTCTAGCTGGCCTAGTAGGTACAACTATAAGATGTGTGCAAATTTTCTCCGGGTGAAATTGACCCCTTGTAGCATGTACAGTGATCGTTAGAAATATGGGATTTTTGGGCAGTATACGGGTATTTCGCCTATTTTTGTGCCCCGTGAACGGGTTTTTACGGGTACCAAATGGGGGTAAACTACGGATTTTTACGGGCATTTTGGACTATTTTGATCTCTCAAAGAAAGCCTTTTCTTCTCTAGGCTAAACCATTGCAACACTAACCACTTTTGTGGCATGAAACGAGAGCTACATTTGCAGCCCATACAGATGAGTGTATTGCCAACTCAACAACTGATATTCACAGTGACATATCTTACCTTAAGCTGCCTCAATTGCAAATGCCTGTTCCAGTGCTATTTCACAGCTGAATGTGTTGTTATTTGCATGACATCAAACAGCTAACAAAGCTAAGCTGCTGTGTGTTGGACACAAGAGAGTTATATTTGTGACCCAATGTTTCAGATGGTGAAATTTACTTGTTTCCTTGCTCATTTTAAGTTGTTTTAGCGAGTATAACTACATTATAATAAACTGGTCGGGAGAGAGACATTCAAATATATAATTGATCATGGCACTTCTTCTTTATAAATCGTTATGTCTATTCGTTTACTTGCTTTTTTGCTGCTAATTTGTGTGTCAACTCACAATGTGGGTTGGTTGGGCAGTGGTTGGGCAACTGAACCGAGAGCAGTGAATCTACAACCTCCAACGTCATCTGCCTAGTAGTCCACTGTGATTGAAACACACCTACAATTCCTGATCCATGCAAGTCCTGATTCTGATTGATTGTTGTTTGATCCCTTAGTCGAACCCATGCCGTTAGGTTGTTGGTTTGGATGGTGTTAGGTTTCAGACAAGACACTAGAGAACTTACCTCTTCCATGAACCCGGTTGACTACTATCTCTTCCACATACACCAGCAGTCTCGCTGACCTCTCTCCACCAAAGCCTTCAAATCATTAGAGCCTTGCTGACAATCAGCAGCCATAGCCATTGAATCCTGGCTTTGTGGAGGCCCGGTATACCATGGTTTGGTGTTTGATGGCCAATCAACCTCGAACAACCTGCGATGATGATGTCGTATGTCGTCATCAAATCATTTTGGAGGCGAGAGCGTCACACTCCCAGACAACTGTGCCATCTCAACAAAATTTGTGGCCCTCCACACGATTGATTGTTGTGTATTCCTGTTGACTCTCGGAGACCGCAGCTGCAGCTTCACTGCCCAAAGAGTCTGGCAGGTGTACTGCCATCTTGGTTCCGGCGGTAGGCGTAGGCATCGCGTTGGCATCCTCTGTCCTTCATGGCTCCCAAAGCACAAAAACCACTAGCCTGGAGGGGCACTCGTATTCAGTGTTGTCGCAGATTTTTGGAAATGCACAAATCTGCGACAAAGCTGACACCTCCTCCACATGCTGTGATGGCCCCATTGACACTGTGGCCATCACATTTGCCACACCCTGAGGCTGGAAGGCAGTGGGGATGGCTGTGGAGGAGGTTGCCATGGCTTTTGTGGCCATTTGGGAGGGTGTCGGGTGATGGCAGAGGTGGCGGAAGTGTCATCGCCGCATCATGTGGCCAAGCCGCCACCTCCTCCACATGCTGTGATAGCCCTGTTAACACTGTGGCCATCACATTCGCCCCACCGCGAGGCTGGAAAGCAGTGGGGATGGCCTTGGAGGAGGTGGCCATGGCTTTTGGTGCCATTGGGAGGGTGTCTGGTGATGGCGGAGGCGGCGGAAGTGTTGTCGCCGCATCCGCGGACGTGTCGGGCGGCAGATATGCTCTCTGCCCCGTTGCCTAGATGTCTGGTGGCAACAGGGTGTGTTTTGGGAGTGGCTGGGAGGACCGCAGGGTGGTTTTGGGTGGAGGAATGGTCGGCCGAGGGTCGATTGTTCTCCATCCCGCTGAAACACACCAACTCCACAGCGATGTCAGGCAGCTGGACTGCTTCATTTGCAGCACCAGCCAACTCAGCCCCGTTGCCTAGATGCCCAGCGGCAACGGGGTGTTCATTGAGAGTGGTTGGGAGGTGTGCAGTGGAGATAAAGGCATGGTTGGGTTGTTTGATCGATCCATCGAACGAATTCAGCCGGTAGAGAGAGCTTGTTGCAGATACATCTTGTGATAGGACGGGACCCAGACAAAGCCATTCAAACAGCACACAGGTATTAGTTAGATCTGTGCGCTGTTTCAATTGCTTTGTCTGCAATCTACCTTTATCATGAGATGTAGCTGCAACAAGGGTAGATCATTGGCTGACAATTATGGCCAAATTGAAAGTTTCGATGAGCGAGGGAGAGAGCAATGTGCAATGTGGGTTTCATAAAAGATACCCGGGAGGGAGCATTGAGAGGAACCGATGACAGACTGACTGACAAGCTTTGCTCCAATTTTTGGGGTGCTCCCCCCTAATGAATGGACATGTCATGCCCTCTTGGCACTGTCACTGGCCAAAAGTTTGGCTTATTTCAGCAAGGAGAGCTAAGCAAAAACCAAATTTGTTTGACGCAAGCACACCAAGCAAACCACTGCTGGACGATTTCATTTCCTCCATATGGGTCCAATAAGTTATGTTGCCATGCTACGAAGATGAAGTCTCTGTGGGGTTGATTTGGACATGTCATGTCCTCTTGGCACTGTCCCTGGCCAAAAGTTCGGCAGATTTCAGCCAGAGCGCACAGCCAAAGTCAAGGTTGTTTGCAGCCAACACACCAAGCAAACCACTGCTGGACCATATCATTTCCTCCATATGGGTCCAATGAGTGATGTTGCCATGCTAAGAAGTCTCTGTGGGGCTGATTCTGGACATGTCATGTCCTCTTGGCACTGCTACTGGCCGCTGGCCAAAAGAAGTTTGGCAGATTTCAGCCAGAGCCAAGCCAAAACCAAGGTTGTTTGTAACCAGCACTCCAAGTAAACCACTACTGGACCATTTCATTTCCTCCATATGGGTCCCATGAGTGATTGATATTGTGTCATGAAGTCTCTGTAAGGCTTGTTCTTGACATGGGCGCTGTTGCTGGCCTAAGACAAAATGCTGTCTTGCTTCCAAAACTGAGCCATAACCCACCCGGTTTGCACTCAAGAGACCGTATATGCTCTTTTATTTTTACTCAATGAGAGTGGTTGTTTTGGTTTGCTAATGAGTCCTGGGAGCTCATTTGCTTCAAGCCATGCCACTTTTCGGGCCGCAGATGGATAGAAAATGTCATCTTGCTTCAGAAAATTGTGAAATAACCCACACAATTTGCACTCATGAGACCATATCTGCTCCTGCCAGCCCATTTTCTGTCTTCCATACAGGTCCAATGAGAGATGTTATTCTCCCCACTTTCTTTTTTGGCAAGTTTCCTATATCTACTTGTTTCTCAACCATCCACATCTTGAGTTCTACTTGTATCACAGTTGTTTATAGCTGATTGAGTGGAGGTTGCAAAGAAGCAGATTTAGTTTAATGGTTTTGCCAAAAGTAGTCACCAATGAAATGGATTTTTGTTTGGCTTTGATGCTGTATACTTGTTATGTTGTCATGAAATGAATTATGAATTCAGAGTTCCGCTTTGAAAATATGAGCCTTTGAAATAAACATCAAAAAATAAAAATTATGAGCTCATAAAAATGGAAACACCCCAATCACTCTATCTCCAATCATAGGTGAGACATAGACCCAGTGTTCTTGATTCTTCCGACACTCATCAAATATAGGTACTTGATTTGCAAATCATTTACACAACAACCAGCCAGAATACAACTACAATAAAGTAATCGATTATAGATATGCTACTTTATATTACTCAAATGTATTGTCTTTCCACTGCAATACATGCCGAAGTACCATGGTTGATGATCATTTCATCGTGGCGTTCACATGATGGGAGAGATGGATATTTTGCATAAAATTTGGACAGGTAGCTATTGGTTTATTTAGTATGCGGGGTACCTTGCTAAATTTAACAAATAATGCAGTCAGCAACTTTTAAACCCATAGTCACGGGCTTAACTTTTTAAGAGCGCGTAGGAATCAGTATATTATTATATTTTCTAAGACGAAGTCGAAGATTGCAGTCAGCAACTTTGCGGGAGGAGAACTCTTCTGTTCTAGGCTAGAATGTCTGTCAGTCGTCTGCGTTCAAGAATGAGCGGGAAGCACAAATCCGCCTGCTCCCTCTCTACTATCTCTATCTCATCTCTCTCTCTTCTATTGATGCAACCATGATGTTATTTGCAGCAACACTCCTGCAACACACAAAGAGCTTTTCATAATCTAATACACACCCTTAATCGGCGCAAATACAACTAAGCCAAAGCCATCAACTGTTGCAAAACAAAGCCACCACAACTCTCCATTTTGAAGCCTAACTGACATACAAGCCACCAGCCATGAGCCACCACAGAACTCCCAACAACAACAGCATCATAATGAGCCAATCTAGGTTGCAAACTCCGGCGGAATTACGATCAGTCTAGCTCCCGGAACTAGGTTCCGAATCGTAATTTCGCCAGAAGTTCTTCGATGTTCCGGTCATTTTCGGTGTTTTTTCTTCAACTCGAAACTCAACTTTTCCTGGAAAACAACTTCTCTGAGAGTCACGAAGCCCAAAAAGCGATAGATAAGCCCTCTCCGATGGGCCTAGGCACGCTTTGCAGTGGGGGGTCGTGCAAAACGGCCGGTTCGCGAGAGTGACTAAACAGGTTAACCTTCAAAAACACCGGAAAAACCCGGAACGAACATTTACTAAATTCCGTAGTTCAGGGGGCAAAATCACCTAAACGGAGCGGAATTCTCACTAACTGTTAACTTAGACAGAGCACGTTTTGTGTGCGATGAGGGAATGGCTGCCATCACAGCTCAAGCCTACAGGAGCGCCCTCTCCCTTTTTGATCACTTCCTTGTGAATGAACTGCAGGAACCATGACATGTCAGAAAGTTGACGCGAAATGATGAAAGTTTGAGAAATTGTTTCTCAGTATTTTCTTCAACGGATCAAACTACTTAAGTACTACTACGTAAAATTTAGTTAGATCTAATGAGATTTTCGTCACATCTAACGCAAGTCAACCAAATCTGACCTTCCAACTCACCACACACGCAACTTCTGGATCTATCTGCCAACATAAATAGATTGACATTCATGAACCACCCGCAGCCTGCAGTACTCTCATCATCACTCATCAGCGGCCCAATCCTTCTGCTGCTACACCGCACGTCGCGCCATCAATCGCTCAGCGGCAGCAGCCCATCGAACGAGGAGTCGCTACATGGTTAAATAAAAAATACTGCCCATTGGGGACAGACAGACCAAATCCAGAAATCCAATTCATGAAGTTACTTTATTACGAAGAAATGACGTGGTTTTATGATCCGAATCGGCGCGAATTACCCAGTTTCTTTCAATTGCACAAGGTATCTTGAGCTCAAAAACAGCGCTCCTCAGTGTGCAGGAGTCGCTTGGAGAACACTCATCTAAGCTACAACAGCACGTCTTTGTCTCTGGTAGCTGGTAGACCCAACAACTGCTTACAATTCACGCACTGACGATCAATGCCGCTTGAATCTACAGACAACAGTGAACCATCCGAAGCCCATAGTATCATCCTCACTCATCAGTGGCTCAACCAACCAATCCTCGACTGCTACACAGCGCGTCTTCAGCCATCGAGCAGCTTATCTTCAGCGGCAGAGGCTGCTACCACCTCGTCGATGAACCCAGCGTAGCGATTTATAGCCAAAGCAACAGAACCACTGCCCAATGAAGTAGCAGCAGCACCGTTGCTGATAGAACACTCTATCCGGTTGTCTCTTCCATCACAACATATGTCAAAATCTGCATCTAATAAATAAAGATAAGGACGACAGCACGATGAGGGCATACCGATGAGACAAGTCATTTGCTGGCCAGCACAACTTTAACACACAACAAGAGCAGCGACAAATTCAACAGCAGCTGTGCACAAAATAATTAACGACAGTGGAAGTGGACACGGCAGTGTAGTCACATTTGTGATGGCGCAGAGATGTCTGAAATGGAAGCAAACATTTATGTAGACATTAAACATACAGCATAATATTGGAATGGGCATCATCCGCTCTTCCGTCCATGAAACAAACAGTACATCAAAGTACATCATAGTCATAAAATCAATGGCTCGTTATTAGATTGTTGATTGCTACATGCTTTGATTCGTTCATCTTCTTTGTGTTTGTGTATTGTCCATCTAAGCGCTGGCGGTGTTATCGCATCGGCCTCGTCGGTGATGCCCATAAAACCAACGGCCCATTATTACATTGTTGATTGTTACATGCTTTGATTCTGCCCTCTTCTTTGTGGTTGTGTATTGTCCATCTAAGCGCCAACGGCTTTAACGCATCGGCCTTGGATCTCGTCGGTGATGCTACCACCCGTAATAACATAGTCGATCGTCAGTGCCGCCTCACCAGAGCTGATAACACCACCACATGGCACAGATCTCATCTTCGTAGCTCTCTTCTCCAAGAACTATGGGTCTCTCGCGAGGTAGGTATAGTATGGTAATGGCCACAATGCTTGGTTGCAGAGAAACACTGTGAACTTTAGATTATGTGGGCGGATTTTGGCGATGTGTCAGGTATGAGGTGTGGCACAGCAGTCAGTGGTGCGCTGCAGTGGACGGCGCTTGTGCTGCTGCTGCTGCTGCTGCCTCTTTTTGATGGCGTTGGTGTTGAGTTATGTCATGGTTGTTGTGGTTGTTACTTTGCTCATTAGATTTGGATAGATCTGTTGCGGCTATTCTGTAGTTTTCACTGAGGCTATAGATTAGCGGTCCGTTAAACTAGAAAATGGTTTTTCTGTAGGTTAACTTGA
>JALLPI010001152.1:0-11630 GCA_036939935.1 Cyclotella atomus
TTCCGCTGCAATACATGCCGAAGTACCATGGTTGATGTATCATTTCATCATGGCAATTCGGACAGGTAGCTATTGGTTATTTAGTATGTGGGGTACCTTGCTAAATTTAACAAATAATTCAGTCAGCAACTTTTTAACCCATAGTCACGGGCTTAAATTTTTAAGAGCGCTTAGGAATCAGTATATTATTATATTTTCTACGACGAAGTCAAAGATTGCAGTCAGCAACTTTGTGAGTTGCAGTCTAAAACTTGGGGGTCGGAGGCGCAGCCTAGAGGATATCTTGTGTATAGGACACGTATATGACAAAACTTCTTGTTTGTACCAACCTGATCACAGCCCGTCACTAACTAGCCCTAGCATTTCTGTGTCCGAATGAAAAGGTATCTTTCACAATTTAAAGGTATCTTTTACCATTTTAGCCCATTCACTACTTAATGATGGGCTGTGATCAGGTTGGGGATGGGCTGTGATCAGGTCCGTGCATGATACAATGGTGCGAGATAGACGCATTGAACTGCTACTCCTCATTGCAGCAGCACTGCTGTGTTCATCCTGCCTCGGCTTCTCTTCGGCACCGTTGATTCAGCAGCAGCATCCAACAACGGAAACTCCTATCAATGATGACATCGATCCGTGGAGCTCCGCCAAACTATCCCTACGTCATCCAACCTGCTGCATCGTTTCCGTGTCTGGCTTAGATCCACATCTATCCATATTGCAGCAATATTTTTGTGGTTTGGATTCCCCTCTTGATCTGGATTTGAGAGCTAGAATCCGCTGCGGCGACGACGGTACAGCGTATCGAGATTGTTTCAACATTTACACCTCCATCATGAATCCTTCACCACTTAAAAGTCATGTAGACGAATTCGATGATGTATCTACAAATATCGATACAGAACATCCATGCGTATTGGCATTACAAGCCCTAGCCAAAGGTGTAGCCTCGCTATCTGACGGTCCATTGCAAAACGCATGTACCGATGTTCACATGAGAATAGTCTTTGCATCCAATTACAAAGCTAGAGATCCAATGTTTCATACGGACAAATGTCCATTACGGGGATATGTTACATTGACTGGACCGGGTACTGAATATATGAAGAGAACTTGTCGTCCTTGGGAGTATGTAGCATTACGAACATTGGGTGCGGGGGATGCATCTAATGGAATAGAGGGGTTGGAAATGGCAAAAAATCTAGAGTTTATAGTGATGAAGGGTGATACGTACGATGCTCCTCTTCCCGAAGATTCGTTATCATCGCCGTCGATTCTACAATCTATGCTGAAATTGGTATGGACCAGAGATGCAGCCTGCGTTCATCGATCTCCACCAGTGAGAGAAGGTAGGGGTGAACGACGGGTGATCTTGTCATTGGATCTTGCCGATGGGGTGGATGATCAGGAGTGGTATGAGTATGATAAAAAGAGAGGATGGAGAAGTGGCATGACTCAACGAAAGTCACATTTGGTTGCTTGACTTCACTTAACTCCTTCGAAGGGAAGAGGATTTGGTTGGCAACAGTTTATTTGTGGTTACGATGAGGTACATTTTCATTCATTTCATCTCATTCAGTTCAAACAATACAAAGCAATCATCTAAACAAGTGCCCATCTTCCATTTACTTTGAAACATGTTCCTCCGTAACTCCATTACCCTTAGTAGCAGTCAAAGACTGATCACTGCTAGTATCATTCTGCTTCGACAATTTCTCCTCACTCAGCTTATCCAACTCCTGCTGCATTTCAATCATTTTGGTGTATTTTTCTCGTTCGAGAGCTGCCTTCGCGTCTCGATACTTGCGACTGGTTTGCTTGTAAAACACGTGATGCCCCAGTTCTTTGTGGTATGGCCCATACAGTGCCTTGACATATGTAGGCCGCGAAATGATAGATACATCTCTCTTTCTCTTTCTTTAAGTGTGTTATAATGGAATTGGGAGTTTTGCGACACCTTTTTTCACATGAACCTAACTCGATGTCCAGCCCTTTGATCATATTATCTGGCCCGACTTCGGACACAGGACAGTAGCTAGTCGCTTGAAATGCCGTGACTATTATTTATTTGGGGTCAAAAGTAAGTACAGGTTCATTTATTTCCTCTCGTGCAGTAACAAATTCCAATAATCTAAATAAGTATCCATCAACCATCTACTTTGAAAACTGATCCTCAGTAACTCCAGCCCCCATCGCAGCAGTCGAAGACTGGCCACCGCTAGCAACATTCACCATTCGATCCACGAGCTCTGCCCCACTCCATTTTTGATGCTTCAACAATTCCACCTCCTCCTTCTTTTCCTGTCGTTGAATATCGCGTACATAGGCAAGCATTCCTTCGTCACCGAATGATCTGGCCAATTTGGTGACGACGAGACCGTTGGAATGAAATCCGGCCAAGGTGATGAATTGCCATGTGTATCCTAGCTTTCCTAAGTCGTCGTTGAATCTGGCTAATTCGGCATCCGTCATTCCGGAGGCATCCCAGTTAAAGCTCGGGCTTAGATTGTATGCCAGCATCTATGAGTAGTTGTGTAAGATATGAGTAAATAATGTAGTGTGATGATAAGTAAACGATGATATCTTACCTGATTCGGGTACACCTTCTTCACACCCTCGGAAAACTTACGAGCATCCGGAATACCAGGCACGGCAGTCTCCATCCAAATCAAATCCGCAAAGGGAGAGTACGCAATAGCACGTTGAATACAGTAGTCGATACCCGGCTGGATGCGATAGTACCCCTCGCGAACACGGCATGCCTCCCAATCAAAGTAGATAGAATCCTTTTGACCAAATATCTTATCAGCTACTCGACGAGCGGCGGCATTGCTCAATGTGTTGGGGTTGCTAGCTTGCCACATTCGAGTCATTTCCTGTTTCTTTCCTTGACTGACGGGCAAGGATGCAATTTTATCCAATACAGCCTCTCCGAACGTCATGACTCTGGCCTTGGCACTCCATTCCTTCTCGACATTGGCAGCATTACCACCGGCTCCAGCCGCAGCGCCCATGGCATCATTCAACGATATAGTACCGGGTGTAGTCGCACCAAGAATGAATGGATGGTCTCTTCCATCTATATTGGAATCCAGCAAGGTAGCCGCCTCTGCATCGGTACGTGCGACAATGACGAGTTCTACTCCGAGTACATCAGCGGCGAGACGTCCAGCCACGAGACGATCGACGTGCTCTTGAGTCGATACTAGTACCTTGCCGCCCATGTGTCCGCATTTCTTGGTTCCTGGCTTTTGATCTTCGAAATGGACGCCTGCTGCTCCAGCCTGTGATATTGGACGTTGTAATAGTAGAGTAAGTTTTGGACTCCATGCAATTGGAAGTTACCTTGAATCAACCAAGCAGCAGCACAGCAGCAACAAATTGCACGTACCTCCACAAACAACTTGACAAGCTTCATAACAGCACTCAAACCACCATGTCCAGTATCACCATCGGCAATAATGGGCACGAGGTAATCCACTTTTGGTCCTGGATTTTGATTGGCAAGAAGAGCAGAGGCTCGTTCTTCATGCTGACGACGATCATGGTGCAGTTGAGCCTTGACTAGTTGTTCGCCTGTGTTTTTGGAGAATAATCATTGCATGTGATTAGTAACAAAAATGCAAAAGTTGAACCTAGTGCTCATAGAATTCAGAGTACTACTTGTACAATCAATGGCAAGAACAGAAGACAATACTACTAGAGTGATCACGAATCCAATATTCAAAGTATTCGGTGTACTGCTATAGAACAAATAGCAAGAACTCAAGGGAGTACTATCTGTAAATGCAAATATCAAGATGCCGATATTCAAGCCAAGTTCAAGTTGTATACCATTCCAATTCCAAACGTCAAAGAATCACCATTAAAGCATCACATCATCAAACACACATCAACAAACAATCAAAAACAACAACTCACACTTGAGAGGAACAGTATTCATAGGATAATCCGCAAAATCCGGCCCAGGCTCATTAGTACTACTCGCCGTACTCGAACACTGCCACCCACTAATATAAATACTAGTCAAATGAGGAGCCATTTGTATGACTTGGACTGGATCGAGTGCCCCAAACGTATGAGAGTATCCACCGCGAGAATGGAGGGAGGAGAGGAGAGAATAGAGTTTTTGAGAGGATCGGTTGGAATAGGAGGATTTGGGGGATAGATAGTATGATGAGGAGTTGGAAGATCGGGCGGAGAGGGAGGGACGGAGGGAGGCCACGTCGGTTGCTTTGATGTTTGTTGGAAATGTATATAGATGAGTATATAGTAAAGAATCATTATTTCAGGACGTTAATACAAGATTCGTCCAACACAATACATCTTGACACACAGCACATAGCACACAGCACATAACACACAATGATATCTTCACGAACATACCGGTAAAAGTCCTAGTAGTACCCTTCCACCTGGGCTCTCTCCACCACTGTTCAATCGATGCAATTTCCTTCATCAAATCATCCTTTTCGGCGGCAAAGTCATCTTGCTTTGGAGGGTTATTGAGGACGCGTAGTCCTCGTGATGTTTTGGGCGTGATGGTCATGATGTCGTGGTGAAGAGTATGATAAATGTATTGCAGAGATTAGTTGTTGTGATTGTGTGTATGGTTGTCGGATTTGGTTGTGATTGGCTAGCTGTCAATGATACATAGATTCAAGAAGTGTCAACGCGTCGGTTCACTAGATCTCCGATCAAGATTTTGAAAAAGCGTTCTCTTGTGGCTTCACTGACGCCGATTATGGCTGCTTTTTGATGGGGTGTCGGTGATGGACGGATGAAGAGAGGGGAGTGGCGCGAGAGAGTGTGGCGCCAAAGTAAACGATTTGCCTCAACTTCAACTACAACTTCAAATCCTCCCATCGCCGCCCACCGCTTAACTTTACACTGATACTATCAAACCATGATGCCTCCATCCTCCTCGCAGCGCCGTCCCCCACCACCACCCCTCCTCCTCGACTCCCAAATCCGCGACTGGGTAGTCCTCCCCTTACTCCTCATCATGATCCTCGCCGGCCTCCTCCGCTCCAGTATCTCCAAATACCTCCGTCCCCCTCCAAAACCCGTTAATATCCACGATCGTCATTCCAAATCACTTTTATTGAGAACTTCTCGATTGAAGGGACCCAATGGTAATTACTTGAGTGAAGGAAGATGGGAAGCGAGGCGTATTGCTTGGAGTAGTCGAGGCGATTCCTCTTCCTCATCAACAATAGGATATCTACGCACTCAAGCCACACACATCGAATCTCAAAAGAAACAAGAAACCAACAATGCCGAAGAATCCATACCAGGCTTACCTAACATGACAGACCCAACAGCAATGCTAGACGGAATGAAAGGAAATATGGCATCCATGGTCCAAAATATGATCATGATGCAGGGTATATCCCACTTTTTCCGTGGTTATATATTAGTCAAGGTTCCATTTCCTTTAACTACGGGATTTAAACAAATGTTTCAACGTGGATTAGATTTGAATACATTGGATACATCGTATGTTAGTAGTGTTAGTTGGTATTTTTTGGTAATGTTTGGTCTTAGAGCATTCTTTCGATTGGCCATTGGTGATTTGAATCAAGAAGAGGTAGAGGGTATTGAAGTACAAAAGGGATTGGGGGTAGAATATCCCACGGGACCGCCGGGAGCTTTTGATGCGGTCAAAGTATTGAAGGTGGAGGCGGATAATTTGGAGTTGATGGGGTGTAAGGGACGAAAGTTTTGTGTGGATGAGGCGGAGAGGGGTTTGTTGGGGAAGAGGTATCCGAAGAAGAGTAAGAGGAGGGGTGTGAATGATAATGGTGGAGAGGTATTGTTTGGTTTGACTGCTGGAAAGGGGAAGCAAAAGTCGATATGAGGCTGACAAAATAAATGATTATTAGAATCAAAGAAGTAGCATTATCTCAGTACAAAATGAAATGTTTTCCACAACAATGTTGCATCCAATCAAATCTCTTGAATCATTTTCATTTCACGCTAGCGCCACCAGGCCTATCCATCATGACATTATCCGGAACATACCTCAAATCATTCGCCCGAGCTATTCCATCTAATCCAGTCTCGTAACATTCGTGCAATTCGATAAAGGAATTGTATACCGACATGCGTGTGGATCGTATGCGTTCATTTTCATGTTTGTAACTTTCGAGTTGTTGTTTTAGAGAGGTTAGATATTCTTCTTTTGATTGTCGATGGTTGTTGTGGTTGTCGTTGTTTTGACTTGTGGCCGATTGGACTGTTGTTTCTTCAGTAGTAGAAGCAGCAGCTTCATCCGTCTTTCTTTTCTTGTCGTCCCTACCCTCATCTTCATTCGAATTGTCATGTGAAGAACTTTGACTAAACAATGGAGGGATCAATTGATCCAATAATTCACCATATCTTCGCTTTCTATCTGTAGAGCTCTCAATGTCTTCAACGGCAGCAGCAATGGGTGGCTTGATAATAGACAAGATGGCATTTGCATATCTCGGGGGATAGGATGTGAGCTTTGCCACGCTGCCACTGCTGGTTGCGGCAGCAGCCTGGGTAGTGACGCCGCCGGATGCAGCGCCTTGATATATGAGTCCGGTGCGTGCGGTAGTGGCCTGGGGGTAGGTTTGACCGCCGGGTGGACGGGGAGGCGGGGGGTTCATCATTGTCATTCTCTCTACGCCCTTCTACACTACACTACACTACACTACACTACCTGTCCGATAAAACGTTTTCTATCAGAGAACGTCCTAAGTACTTATTTTATGGTAAAGGGATCCAAAGAGGTGAAAAGTGTAGAGGATGGGTCGAGGGTCGACTCCTGTTGGCTTCCACACTGCAGCCTACTGCAGCTGCATTGAACAAAACAAATAGATCTGCCTTCAACAGTTCAAGAAAACAGGAGGCAAATGCATCACCACGTTCGACCTCCAACCCGTCCCCTCCGCCTGGTCCAACTCCGTACCACCAGGAACCGAAGCCGCATGGAAACGATACTACCACAAACGATCTGCACTGCAAAAACATCACGATGAAATGCGCGAAACTCAATACGATTCCGACGGAGACGAAATCGACCAACATGGCAATGTCATCGACGATGCAAATTAGAAGGACGATGGACCCGAGAGCAGTAAAGACTTGGTCCAATCTTGGAAATGGGCCATGGAAGATCTATTCGAGGAACAAAAGTATTTAGTATCAGCCAACAGTATCCAATGGCAATGGATCCCGTTTGTAAGCGGTACAGATTGGGATGACTCCAAGCAAGTTAATTTCCTCCAATTGGAGTTCTACAGTCTGGTCTCCTTATGCCATTCCGCAAGCTGTATCGTTGCATCATTACTATAAGAGTAAAACCAGATGGAGTTCGATTGATTTCGAATGCAAATGGGAGTATGACCTTTGGGATTTCGAAAACGAAAATTATAGTTATAGGAATGAGTCTAGTTTGCTTTGTTGCAATCGTCTAGAAGGGAAGATAGATGACATCAATACTTGTGGATTGAACAAGGCTACTTACAATAAGATTCGGAATTTTCTATTTGGCACTGCTTCGAAAGAGAGTGAAGTCATATCCTGCTCAGCTCTGAACTTTTGGCGTCTGTTATTTGCATCGATGGGTACCACCGATCCTAGATTAACTGATACATTGCACTATCACGGAGGTGTCGGGAAAGTTGTATCTGGAAAAGGCAGTGGAGGAAGGGGAGATGGAGGCAGATCCGATTGGACTGTTTGAGAAGTATAGACCGAGATATAGTGGTATTTCTTGGTTGAGGCATAAGGTGTTGGAGATTAGTGATAGCCTTGGACCGGTTACACAGTGTTATGTTGGAGCAAAGTTGTGGCGAAGTAGAAGATGATGATGATGAGGATTGGTGAATATTGTATCTTTATGTTCATGTAGGTAAAATTCAAATATTGGAAGTATAAGTCAGTCATTTATGATCAAGTGAAAGTCGAAGTTATTGTTTTCCCTTTGAACATAAGGTGATGATATTCTTCGCTAATTCAAGTACGAGACAGAGCAATTGTAAAGCTGATGCCGTACAAGTGTTTATGAACTGACTAACATTGAAATCACCACTGAAACAAGTTCTCTGGTTTGATTAGATTTGATGCAGTGTGTTTTCTCAAGACTTTTAACCTACTTATATTATGTAATAATGTCATGCTCCTTAACGCGTTTCCAGCTCTGCAAAAGATCCTAATCATCAAGCCCCCACACTCTGTCAAAAACATTTTCCAGCTCTTCTCCACAAAGAATATTGCCAACGTCATTCTCATCCAGCGCCAAAGAAATGTCGCTTTCACTGTCGTTGTCAAACACATTTCCTTCATTGTTGGTATCATTATCAGGCTTGGCGGCGACCCAACGCTCATTTGTATTCATCAAAGAATACATGGGATTGCAAGAATATGAATGTTCTTGTTGGAAAGAGGCTTGATAATCTTGGACCTGCGGCAGTAGATTGGCGACAGTGTGATTCTGTGACGGGCCCATTGGGAACAATCGGTTGGATTCTCTTGATCCCTCGTTGAAGGCGTAATGCTGGTTTCGAGCCCCAAAATCTGGCTGCCAATGCGAAGCTGCATAAGTTTGGCATGGCAACTGATGAGTTGCCACTTGCATTGTGGGAACAGCAGTTTGATTCTCCACGTGATCGTGATGACTGCGTTGCACTGGGATGTAAGGTGCAACAGGGTTATAAAAACTGCCCCTACCAACAACCATATTCTGTAGCTTAAGCTGATTTGAATAATGGCTTGCAGCGATCAATTCATCGTGATGAAAGGGAAGATTTGTAGCATTGCCAATTTGACTTGGGTACGGACACAGATTCATCTGCAAATGAAAATGATTCGAAGGATCAGTACTTAAGCTTGCGCTGCTGTCACGAGCATGATGCTGCATCTGCATCATATTCCATCCATTGCCACCATCATTTATAGAACTAAAGAGGCGATTTTGTAGCTGAATTGAATGATGGCTTGCAGTTCCCAAATTGTAGCCATTGAAGTCCTTTCGGCTTGGATGTGAATACGGATTCGTCTGCAAATATGCAGTGTACTCGCAAGACTGCTTCCACTGAGACGAACTTGAGCTCGCGTCGTTCTTTTCTTTCTTACTTGCAGGTTTCTTTGAACTGTCAGATTTTGTGCTAGCGATTGCATCATCTTCTTGACAAGCGCGTTTCTTGTACACCTTCTTTTGAGAATCAAAAACAGCCTTTCCATATAGCTCAATGTATTCCTTCGTCTCTTTATAGTACTTGACTAGCTCCCTATCATAAACAGTCTTGCAGAACAGTTTCGTCTCATCATCCACTTCATCCCAACTCTTCGAAAGAGCCTGTATTGACAACAGTCAGACTGTCAGACTTAACATGGAAATGATAGTAGTTTTGTTGGGAGACATTTACCTTGGACAGATCCTGAAACTTTATCACTCCATGGTTTTGGTGGTGCTGTCTCTTTGTTTTGTTTTTTCCAGCCTTATACCAGTCAAATGGTAGCGACTGTAAGGGAATCGGACACTTTGTCAATCAAATGACATCACAACTCACAACGATAGAGGATAGAAAATAAGGAATTGTACTCACAATGCCACGATACTTCTCTGGTCGCAATTCGAGATAGGGATCGACTGCATTCTTAGATGCAGTGTCTTCTTTAATGCTGATCTCAAATGAACAAGGAGTACGTTTTTGACTTGATTGCACTATGTAATTGCGTTCTAGTTTGCAAAATAGGTTGTACATTGTCAAGGGCCGCTTGGGCCTGGGTGGGATGTCATCTTCAAGAAGATCTTCAAACCCATCATCCTCTGGCCCTGTTTTGGGTTTGATGGCTGGTGTTGCTGGCAATGATTGTTTCATTTTTTGACAATTTATTTGACAACCAACATTATTTTCATCATGTCATGTGTGACTCAGATCTTCACTCGTAATTTGTTTGTGCTGCAAATTCTTCACTCGCATGTGAGGTAGGTAGCGATGAATTTAGGTCGCCATCGTTGTTTCTGGTGATGGTGTAGAGATGTGTGGTGTATGATGTGGAGTCGATTGTTTGATTGAGAGGTGGTGTCGGTCTTGCTCTGAAAGGAAGAATTGAAGTTCGTTGTGGTTGTGGTCATTTTAGACTCGTCTTTTGTGATTTTTAGACTCCGCCTTGAGCTCTTTTTAGATTCGAGCTCTTTGCTTAAGCCCCCTTGGAACTGTGAGCTTCAGTGAAGTTCATAGTAGTTGGATCCATCCAACACTCCCAATCTGAGGAATGAGGAACACTCCTGATTGAGGAGCTGCTGGGAGTGAAATCCTAAGTTTGTCCCGCAGTAGGGTTCCCCCCGCCATACCTGCATGTCCCCCAAAATTTGCTTTGCAGTCACTTGTGAGGAGCTTAAAAGTTAAACTTCAACTTCAGAATTCCCGTGTATATCTTTCATCTTGCACTTTCACTCCACAGAGATACATTTAGCGACTCCACGAATAGGCTTTTTCTTGCTTGATTGCCTTGAAAAACGTCATGTCATAGCAATTTTAGCGATCAACAAGAAAAAAGCTTGGATCCGCTCAGTACCGTCCTCTTTGTCTTGTGCTTTTGCTCAGCTCCTGCCTGCTTTCGCTAGCAAATCAAACAAGCTTCAAAAGCTCATTTCTTTGCGAAACGATCTGATGAAGACATCGAAACACTGAATCCTTACAGTGTCATCGTAAAGTAATACATTAAGTCTCTGGGGTCTACAGTTGATATACTTTTAAATTAAGAGTCTGTGATCTACTAACACATCAAACACGCGAACGATGCCACCTAATCCATCCGCTGCCTCTGGCAATAACAGCCGTCAATCTGTCCAAGCCAGCGGCTTTGCCGCTGGCGGCGGCTTCGCCGCCACCTCCCGAACCCCCAAGTCTGTTACATTTGCTGACAATGGGAAGAAGAAGGTGTTCAACGGATCTGAAGTTGCTGAAAGGATGAAAAAGAATGATAGTAAGTTACTTATTGATCTTGCCGAGCATGTCGTGTCGCGACCCCTGCAGATAGCTACTGTCATCGAGAAGGATGCCACCTCGATGCTCGACTTGTACCGTGAAATCACCCTCAAGTTGATACCCCTCAGCCACTTCGATCTAAAGTTCAAGAAGCCAAATGGCGAGGAGGAACAGTACCTTCCAGGCTGTGTCTGTAAGCTGGCCAACCCCACTACGGCCACCTATCGCATTAAGGATTTAGATGAACTCAAGATGATTGTGAGTGACTACGAGGATGTTCTGAAGAAGTACAAAGAAGATGCCACGAACTTACTCAAAAAAAGTCGCCAAGTTGGAAGTTTCCCATCGCGAGCAGCTCCTGTTTGAACTAGTATGCAAGTCAGCCGCAAGGTTGGCAAAAAACTACATCACAGCAGCACTTACCTGAGCCAAGATTGCCAATCCGGACTTCAAAATTGAAATAAACAAGGATGTGCTTGCTTGGAGGGTTGCCCGCGATTATTGCCTCGAAAACATTAGGGACGACTGCCTAAAGACTCTCAAGTTCGATTCATCCGTCGACATGATAGTCGCCTTTGACAAGGTCAGGCAAAGTGTTAGTGTTAACGAGTGTCAAGCTACATTCACAGAGCCTTCGGCAGGCTCACAAGATGATGATGATGA
>JALLPI010001153.1:0-11615 GCA_036939935.1 Cyclotella atomus
CATGTTCAAGATGCCGTCTCGGTCTCGGTCTCGGAAAAAACTCTGACAGCCACTAATAGACAATTGAGACAACGAAAGACCGACCAGATGCCACCCACCATTACCGAAAAGGAGGACGATGCAGCACCATCTGCACCTTCGCTCAGTGATAGCATTCCTGTAGTCGTTGCATATGCGGTCCCAAACGATGATCTTCCGGCAGCCACCACTCCTCCTCAACAACCGCCTAACCTTGCAGTTCCGCAGGGAATGGTAGCAAAAACTGTCAACACAAAATATGCGGATGGTAGAGAAGTTACAGTCACTGAATTTGTTCCAGCAGCTGGCAACTCCAATGGGACTTCTGCAAATCCAACGACTGCCAATACAAATCCAACTCCTTCTACCAGTGCAACAGCGAGTGTACCAACTAATTTCATTCCTAGACATGATTTGGGGTCGGCCCCTGTCACTTTTACCTGCCCATTTTGCGCACATGCAGGACCTACCAGGACGCGATCAGATTGTGGGGACTGTACATGGATATCAGTCATTATTTTATTTCTTTGCTGCTTTCCATTCTTTTGGGTACCATTTGTATGCAACAATGTGAGTGTATGATTTATTCCACTGATGCCATTATCAAAAATTTCTTGTGCTCAACACAAAACTGATTTTTCTACTTCTCCAAATCAACAATACGATTCTATAAAGTGCAAAGATACAAAACACCGCTGTAGAAATTGCGGGAGGATTGTAGGAGAGTCAAGAGCCGAATGCTGCAACAAATAAGCTGAAGGGACCTAATGCGTATGGCTGAAGTGCTTTTAGGATTGCCTGGTTCGGCAGCAAAGAAGCAACGACGATGATGAACTAATGTGGCATCTATGTTTGAACTGTGAATATTATGTGTGGCAGTTGAAGTGATGAGTTTGTTAATATTAGTTAGTAAGTTAACATTCGAGTTGGCAACGTATTTTCAAATCTCAATGACAGTGCAGACTCATCAGTTCTTTGTGAGCAATATGTATCCCATTCATCATCGTCCAGCAAACAAAAATCCAAAGCATCTATGATTGTTTGTTGTGTCTTTGGTGAGCCTAGCCCAGGCCCGATGAATACAATTTCTTGCCTACGATCTCCAACAGTCGTAGAAAATTTCAATTCATCATGATCAGAACAGTCGAAGTCAGATAAGATGGACTCTTTAGCTTCTGCAGGCCACTGTGACCGAGGAAGAGTGCTCCACCATCTACCTAAGCATTGTAGTTCAAACGAAGTGCCTGCATGGCTCCAATACAATGCTTTTACATTAGAGTCTGCCGTCCAAGTGAAACCTTTGCTCCTAATAACTTGTTGTAACGCATTGATTTCTTCTTCGTTTAGCTCCATATCATGTTGCACTTCGTCATCTGGCAAACCTCTCACTATTGGTAGGTTTCGAATAACTGACATGATTCTTGTTGGGTGAAATGGTCTACGTGCACGATAGACAAATGAACCAATCCCTGCATGTGCTGTAGATTCATCTGCTGCATGGGAATGTGAATGGCTATGATCATGGCAATCGTGGTCATTGCAAATGGTAGGTTGGATATCAACTGATCCATGGGAGTAGGAGTGGGTGTGGTCTCGACACTCTGGATCATCACATACCGTAGATTGCTCTACCTTATCAGAGTGCGTTTCATGACGATGTGTATGCGAAGAATGTCCATGGCTATGTGATGAATTTGTGCATTCAGGATCTGAACAATTGCTTTCATCAGCTGCATTCACATAATCTTTGTGATCATCTACTACTCCATCAATAACGACCCCTTCTCCGTTTGAGTATGCCAAGATATCCTTCAAAGTATCGATCTTTCCAAAGGAAGTAGCCAGGACTTTTGCCCTAGGGTTCAGTGCGGCGATTGTTTCTTTGACCTCATCTATTTTCCCATCAACGAGATCCGCCTTATTTAACAGAATCACATCAGCCACTTCAGTCTGCTCCACCAAGAGGTCACATACACCACCTTGAAAATCTGATGCTATCGAGAAAGAATTCAGCCACACGTCGTCTTCTTGTTCTTTTGCTTTCATCCTCTCACTTTCATCTCTATAAAACAATTCTGGCGATTCATCACTGTTTGCAACTTTGGGCGATCTGATATAGTCGAGATATGAGCTACAATCTACAACAGTAACCAAAGTGTCCAACTTGACCCGTTCCATCAATGGCATATCATACGTGATTGCTTCTTGAAAGATATTTCTTACAGATCTTGGCTCTGCTACACCACTCATTTCTATTACTATATGATCAAACTTCTCTTCATCGTTGCGCAAGTCTGACAAAGTCACTAGCTCTGATACCGATGTAAGCAGTTCACCTGATAGCGAGCAGCACGCACATCCATTCTGAAGCTCAACTATTCCTGCAGGATTTGCAGATGTCATTTCATCTTCAGAAGCACTCTGTCCACGGACAAGTTTTGAATCTATATTGACGCTTGCGACATCATTCACAATAACAGCTATTCGGAGACCTTCGTTGTTGCAGAGCATACGGAATAATAGAGTAGTCTTACCCGCACCAAGAAAACCTGATAGCACAGTAATGGGCACTATTGGCTCAGAGCTCGCACTTCCAGAACTATAACGCTGTGTCGCATAAGAAAATGAAGGCACATCGACTCTCATCGTTCGCCGTTGGAGTGCAATATTATTTGATGGCAATACAGAAACTTTCC
Organism: Cyclotella atomus; assembly: GCA_036939935.1. Taxonomy (NCBI): domain Eukaryota; phylum Bacillariophyta; class Thalassiosirophyceae; order Thalassiosirales; family Thalassiosiraceae; genus Cyclotella; species Cyclotella atomus. Next base: position 2,715 of record JALLPI010001153.1, read on the forward strand.
GTCGCACTGATGACACGCCGGTGAATGACCAAGCAACACATCTTTCACACAAGAGCTGCCGCAACATCAGGATAAAGGTAGATGTTCTAGCTAAGCAGAGAGCCATCATCTTGTGTGGCTGGGGATATGGCGGATGCTGGATGTGTTGTGTTTTGTGTTGAGAGTGAGAGAGTGGATTTTTCTCATTTTTCCCGCCCCGCCTCATCCCGCCCCGCCCCAAAAATCCTCTCATCTCGCTCATGCATGCGCCATCGAACTCATTCGCCCCTTCGATTCTGACAACCTGACAATGAGAACGCTGGCTTTTATTGATATCCGAATGGATGTACTCATAAATAAATATCTCAAATCTCAACTGACTCAGACGCAAGCTCAATTACAAATACACAAATGGGTGGAATCATCGACTTTGAAACAGATTGCCCGTGGCAATTGTACCTCTTTTCATTCATGCACCTACTCGGTGGTATTGCTATGTACCTAATGGATGTCAGCAAAGTGCTAACCAGTGAGGGTACTCCAAGTACAGGAACCGAAAAACTCATGCAACGTCTCGTTGCTTTATCAATGCTCTACGTAGGTGTTCTCTTCACTGCAATGACGTACCACAACAAACGAAGTGCTGCAAACATTACAACTCTTTCTAACGTAGCATTTGGATGCTCAACTGCATTTCTTGCAAGTTGTGTGTTCACTGGTAATGCGTCACTTGGCGGGTTAGAGAAGTCTTGGATGCATATTGGAGACATGTTAACCATGTCTATCATTGTTGGCGTACTCTTTTGCCGTGTAACACAAACAGGTAAGTCTCGAATCAAGTTACTTAGAAATATTTCATTCCTACATCTCATTGCCAATTTATATGCTTAGGAGTAGAATGGGCCGAGAAAAAGCCAGTAGGCGAATTGGGCATGAACTGCAAGACCCTTTTGCTTTTGTTTCTCCCCCTCACGGTACTCAAGTTCTTCGCCTACACTGACTTTATTGATCCAACCATGCTCCTTGCCGAAGGTTTAAAAATGACCAGACTTGCCTACTGGATGTGGACTATTGTAGCAGTGCTTATCTTCGAATGCGCGATGGCTTTGGCTTATACCATCCTCTTTGATGATGCAACAGGACATGAAATTGTTGTGATTTCAATGGCTGCAATGACACTGCTTGCTGGCTGCAGCTTCTACTCTTTTCAAGGGTACTTGAGTTCTTGGATGGGGGCAAATGGTAATGGATTGTGGATCAAGATCACTATTATGGTTGGTGTATGTCTACTGGCTGTTGTCGGAGGACGTATGGGAGGACATCGTGAAGGTTACACCAAGGTTTAGTCCCAAGTTGTTTTGCTTCTATACTCGATCTTTTGATGTATCTGTAGTTGTGTATTGTACTAGTGACGTAGTAGTTTATGTAACATTGAGCAAATGTGCTGTGTTTTGGATCAGCGCTGTAAATCAGAACCACGCTGTAAATCAGAATCACGCAGATGGCATGTCTATGCATGATTTGTTTCAGCCTTGTTTCACTCTCGCACTGAATTGCAACCGACCAAAATTGAATTCATCTCCACAATCACTCAAGTTGTTGTATAGGCGTAGGTCAAGTTCATTAAGATTTGCCAACTCCTGCCGTGTTTCATTTGTGATGTTTGTAGGATTGAGTTTATTTGCACTATGAGAAGCTCTTTCACAGAAAGCGCTGCGTTTCTTAGTAACTCCGTCAACCCCAAAGAATTTCTCAATCGCTTCGGCATACTTTTTGTCCTTGAGCTTTTCCAGAATGATAACAAAATTGTATCTGCGCAATCGGGCACTAGCCACTTTATATTGAACATCTGCTGAAATATTGTATTGAGGGCATGATAAACCACTGATCCATTGCGTGTAGCAATTGACAGCACATTCAGCGAGCCGGAAACCACCAGAAGGGTTGCATGTATACTCATCATGGCCTCCTGATTTATTCCATGTTTCAATCTTCTTTGCATTATTTTGTGTCGGGGCCCAATCATGCATTGGCAAGTTGAACCATGCTCCCAAATCTTTACAATCCCATTTCCCTTGATCTTCACAACTAAAGTATTAGATCAGCTTAGCCAATTGAAATTGTAATGATGATTTAAAAATCTTACATTTGAAGTGACTTATAGCTCTATCCACAGGCTCACGCAAATGTGTCACGTAAAAAGTTGCTTTTGTGGATGGCTCAGCAGCAGGTTCTTCGGCAGCTTTCCATTCAACATGCTGAAATCCCAATCCATAGTGTGTTGCTACTTTCTTAAAATATTGGGCTAAGGAGGTACCACCTCTGAAAGACAAAATACAAAGCAATACAAAGTAAGAATTATGTGTACTGTACTCTTGAAAGTGTAAATGCGTTTCATTCACGTACGCTTTCCTAACATGATAGAAGTATATTTTCTCAAACTTTGTCGTGTTATCCCACCCCCAATTCGGCAGAGCCAAATCAAGATTGGGCTTACATGCCGGAGATGGTTGCTTTGTTGCAAATTCAGTCAACTGAGACAGTTTTGCAAATACCTCTCTTCGTGTTGCTTGCATACTTTCTGCAACTTCAGTTTGCTCAAGCAATTCATCATCTTCGGATACCGATGAGTTATCGAACAGTAATGAATTTTGCGTATAGTTGTGATTGTGAACTGTATAGTTCGGATTGATACTGTTCTTTTCTCTTCCCAGTGTAGCATTGGTATGATTCATGTAGTGATGTAGTCTTTGGGTGCCACCCATGACAAGCCCATCTTCATTTTCGTTTGCATCAAAAGCTCGCACATCAAGATATTCATATAGGTTCAGCCGCAGGAAAGAGATGGTGGAGATTGTAAGAATAGCACATGCCGTGATTACAGCTGTTGGCCGCCGTGTGTGCTGTGAAATCATACTCTGGTTTGATCTTCTTCAAGTCTTCATCCGCTCTCCTCTCATCCAGCCTTGGATCCTTGGAGATCCTTGGCTTGCTCATGTTTGGGGTTTGGGTTTGGGCGGGTGGGAGCAGGTGCCCCCAAAAATTCCCGAAAAATGCATTTTCATTGCCTAAGAGTTCAAAACCCCAATGGGGGACCAGAGTATTTATCCCCATACCCTGTTTGAATGGCGCGACAAGCGTTCCCGCCCAAACCCCATTTCCGCTTCATTTTCTCTTTTGCTAACGCAATGACGGCCCGCTTGATCGAGAGACAGAGAGCAAGATATCTAGAGCAATAGTAGAGGTGAGAGATGAAATAGCAGCACGATGTATTGGGATCGATTCTGTGTCGCTGATGAGCGACAGGCCGTGCGGTGTGATGAGAATCATGATGAGATGAGGGACGGATGAGGGCAATTTCGTACTATTGAGCCAAATATAGCATGCAGGCAGGTCCATCCTGCTGCAATCAATGCATGCACTCAGCTGCAGCTCATGTAGATTATTTGCTGTGTTACTCCTGTTGATCTAAGCAAGCTGTTGGATTCGCGTTCATGAGATAATATAAATGGACCTAACACATCTTGTGTATTACCTGCAGACAAGAAATCAATACACTACACTGGATAACACCATGCCAGTAACCTACCTCGAACTCGAGAACTTCAAATCCTACAGCGGCACACAACGCATAGGTCCCTTCTTCTCCTTCACCTGCGTCATCGGCCCCAATGGTTCTGGTAAATCCAATCTCATGGATGCCATCTCCTTCATTTTGGGAGTCCAATCTCGGGACTTGCGCAGCAGTCAAATGAAGGATCTCATATTCCGTCCTCCGGGGTCTACAAATGAGGAGCTGAGTGCCAAAACCTCACTCGTGTATGTGGAGCCAGAGGAGGGCGAGACACAAGAGGAAGTGGAGGAGGGGAGACTTTCGAAAAAGTTGCCCAAGGGCAAGACTACCATTTTTTCGCGTATCATAACTACCAAAGGGGTGGGGGAGTATCAGATTAATCACAAGACTGTCACTTTCAAGCAGTATGAGGCCAAGTTGGCTAGTATTGGGGTGCTGTTGAAGGCTAGGAATTTCTTGGTGTTCCAGGGGGATGTGGAGGCTATGGCTAGAAAGAGTCCGAAGCAGGTTAGTTGTATTTTTTGGATGCTGCCTTTGATTGTCATGCTTGTCATCTTAAACATTGCATCTGTTTGTCTCTTTGAAAAGCTCGTTGAAATGTTTGAGAACATTAGTGGGTCAGCAGAGCTCAAAGAAGAGTATGATGCCGCCCTGAAGGCCAAAGAAGAAGCAGAGCAAGCCACCATTTTCGCCTACAACAAGACCAAGGAGCACAAATCCGAGAGAAGACAGCTGAAGGAGCAGAAGGTCGGTTAGTTTGCAGTTGATGCAACGTTTGTTTAGGTCATTAGCTCACATCATGTTTCCAATCTCACAGGAAGAAGCAGAGAAGTTCCACGAACTACTTGAGCAACGCAACACGCTCAAAACCAACTACTTTCTTTGGCTCCTCTTTCACATTCACTCCGATGTGCAGCAGCGTGAAACAACCGTGGCAGAACTGCAGGACACGCTGGAGGAGCATCAGACACTTGTAAGTGAGAAAGAAGCAGTGGTAAAATCCGCCAAAAAGGACGCCTCCAAGGCCAGGAATGTGACTTCTTCCAAGGATAAGTTGAGAATCAAGCTGGAGGGGGAAGTGGATAGACTGCAGCCCAGCGTGATTGAGTCTAGTGAAGCTATCCAGGCTTTGAAAAAGAGACTGGCTGCTGATGAGAAGGCCGTAGCTAGGATTAAAAAGGAGAAGGATGCACATGCAGACAAGGTGTCTACTTTGCAGCAGGAGATCGAGGAGTATGAAACCAAAGAAGCCGAGCTCCAGTCTGAGTATGACGAGCTCAAGCAATCTGAGGATGGGGTTGGTGCTTTGACTGAGGAGCAGGAGGTCAGATATGAGAAGATCCGTGATGCTGCCGCTGTTGCCAGTGCTGCTCCTAGGAGGGAATTACAATCAGCTGTAAGGGCTCTGGAGAGTGCCAGAGCCAAAGCCGGCAAGGTTGCCGAAGAAAAGAAGGAGCTGGTGGGTCGCAAAGAGGAGGCCGAGAGGAGCGTCAATGAGCTGACCCAACGTACCGAGAAACTCGAGAAGGTACGTGTTGTTCCTCTGAACGAGGTTGCAGATTTCATCATGTGAATTGTCTGACTTTTTTGCAAACAAACATACTCTTTTTACAGAGCCTGAAAGACACCCAGACCAACCTTGCCACTGCTGAATCCGAATTGGAAGAACTCCAAAAGACGGCCTCCGATTACCAAACCAAACGCGACTCCATTGAAGCCCAGCTTGACCAAATCAATAACACCCTCCGCCAAGCTAAAGACGATCGCCGCCAGGGCAAGGAAGAAGAACGCATCATCAGTACCATTGCCGCACTCAAGAGACATTTTCCGGGTGTTAAGGGTCGGCTGGTAGATTTGTGTCGTCCTAGTCAGAATAGGTACAACCTGGCTGTGACTGTTGCAGCTGGAAAGGATATGGATGCTGTGGTTTGTGATACGAAGCAGACCGCTTTTGATTGTATCAAGTACTTGAGGGGTGAGGGTTTGATCATTATTTCTTTACAATGTTACTGATTCATCACCAGCCTAATCATTTTTTATGTCACTGTTCAATCACAGATCAACGTATTGGTACTGCAACTTTCCTACCACTGGATTCTCTTCAAACTCCTCCACCCGAGAGCACAGAGCGCATCCGTGCCATGGCCGAGAATGATAAGCGTTACCGCTTAGCTGCTGATGTAATTCGTGTCAATGATGAATACCGCCGTGCGGTCCTCTATGCTGTTGGCAATACCGTCGTTTGTGATAGCCTTGACGTTGCTCGCGAAGTTTGCTTCAATCGCAGGGTTAGCTCGAACGCCGACGATCGCTTGAAAGCTGTAACTCTAGGTGGTGCTGTCATTAGCAAGGCCGGGACCATGACCGGTGGTGTGACCAAAGATGATACGAACCGTGCCGGCAGATGGTCTGAGCAAAAGCTGGAGGAGCTTCGGAATAAGAAGGAAGCATTGGAAGTTGAGAAGGCTGACTTGGACTCGCAGGTCGGAAGAGGCAGTGGCGGACACACGGCCAAAGCAGAAGATCTAAGGAACTCAATTGGCAACCTTCGCAATAAGGAGCAGTATATCAAGAGTGATCTTGAATACTCAAAGAAGAAGCTGACAGAACAAAAGTCTCAATCCAAATCATCCCAGCAGACATTTTCCAAGCTCACGAAACAAGAGGCCCAATGCGAGAAAGCAGTGCAAGACGCCACTGCTCAGGTTGAGAATCATCGTCAGAAAGTAAGAGACGTCGAAGAGGAGCATTATGGTCCTTTCCGCGAAGAAACGGGCATCAAGGACCTCCGTGCCTACGATGAAGCTATTGGTAAGGCCAGAGAGGAATTCGTCAAGCAGCGCACTGAAATTCGCGAGCACCTTGCTAAACTAACGGCGAGGAAGAAGTACGAAGAAGAGAAGGACTTTGATGACAAATTGTCAAAGGCAATGAAAAAGAAGACTGCGCACGAAGGACAGCTGGAATCCGCAGAAGAGGCAGAGAAGGAACTAGTTGAGAAAGTTTCCGAGGCACAGGCCAAGTGAGTGCCGTTGATTGTGGTGTATTATGTCGTCTTATTGTGCGTTTTCTCATCATTACCCTCTATTTAGACTTGCTGATGCCGAGGCAGAGCTGAAGGAAGCATCCGAGAAGGAACAGGAGGCGGAAGAAATTGTTCGCGAAGCACGCGGTGTGCTAAAAGAAGCAGAAGAAGATTGGTCAAAAGTCAAGAAAGCTCTCAACAACGAGGAGTCCGACCTTGCAGCTCTACGTCAAAAGCTTCACGAGACGCTTCAGAAGGCGAGAGTAGATGAAGTTGATCTACCCATGACTAGCGAGGACAACATGGATGAGGAAGTCCAAGAAAGCCAAATGAGTCCCCGTAGTTCTCAGCGCCGCATGAGTCAGTATGCCACTCAGGAGTCTTCGGCTCATTTCTCTCAGCACGACGATCCAAAGGTTGCCAAAGATAGGAAAGATGCAAGCAAGGTCGACTTTTCAAGCATGGAGGATGAACTTCGCAAAACTCTCTCTGCAGCTGAAGAAGACAAACTCAAGAAGAAGTTTGAGTCCAAAATCTCGAAGCTCAATGCAGAGATTGAAGGGATTGCGCCCAATATGAAGGTATGCTTATGTTCGAGATACTTGCAGATGTTGTTTTGGCATTTTCGTGTATCAATTGTTTTTACACTCAACTCAGGCCGCAGAGGCATTTGATACCATGACCGAGCGCGTCAAAGAGACAATGGACGACTTCAACACTACCAAGGAGGAGGGCCGCAAAGCTAATGATAGGTTCAACAAGATTCGTAAGGCCAGGGCTCACAAGTTCAACACTGCCTTCAAGCAGATTGACGAGGCTCTCAAGATCATCTACACCGACATGACCAAGTCTAGCAAACATCCTCTTGGAGGAAATGCCTACCTCAGTCTCGATGATTCCGATGAGCCTTACCGTGGAGGTATGAAATTCAACGCCATGCCTCCCATGAAGCGATTCCGTGACATGGAACAGCTCAGTGGTGGAGAGAAGACTATTGCAGCCTTGTCCTTGTTGTTTGCCATCCATTCATTCCGCCCTGCTCCCTTTTTCATTATGGACGAGGTTGATGCCGCATTGGACAATGTAAACGTGCTCAAGGTTTGTAACTACATTCGTCAGAGGAGCAGTGACTTCCAATGCATCGTTATTAGTCTCAAAGATATGTTCTACGAGCGAAGCGAGTCTTTGGTAGGAATCTGCCGCGATGTATCATCAAGCTCAAGCTGTACCTTGACGCTTGATCTCACCAAGTTCGACCGGAACCATCACAGTGAGTCGGAGCAAAACGGGAAGCGTTCTAGCAAATACATTGTTGATGAAAGTCCAGCCGAGAAGCCCAAGAGGCGCAGGACTGCAGCTGGCACTGAGTGAAGTCTCGTGCATCTCTCTTCATTACAATAGATAATATAGTCATAAAGTATACGTTCACTTGTATTTACAGTGAAATTGATTGAAAAGATTGTTATATTAGTTCATTAATGAAACAGGCCCAAAACTGAACTGGATATCACCAGTTCTAACTCAAGTATGTACACAATATTCTTCACCTTGTCCGTAGACGGTAAAGGATCTAGCCTTTGGTCTTGACAGAGTAGATCACGTCCTCTCCTCTGCGGACACCAGTACGGCTCCGAACTTGTAGCAAATTACTTGGTGAGGCCAACTGGAAGTCTGCGTTGTTATCTTCAAAACTCTCGTCTCCAACATTGTCCAAATCGAGCTTCTTACAATCTACAAGAGTCAGGCTGTCAACAATACCAAACTCCACAGGTGAAGATGAGGTACTATCACCTTGGGAAGGACAAGCGGGCGTTTGCGACGATGTTGCTGAACTCACTCCGTCATTTTCTTGATTATGGAAGCTGTACAAAAGCCGCATCAAAGAATTCAAATCTTGACCCTCCATTTTGTCATTACCCTGTGCCTGAGGATGTATTTGCTTCTTGTTACGAAGTGCCACGGTGAAGGGTTATGCTGATGTATTGATGGTTGATAGGTATTATGCTGTTTGTTCCTGATTTGTTTTAAAAGCAGAAGCAACACAGGGAACCCATGACAGCATGATCGATTACCACTGTGAGGAGAGACCGTCTGTGTCCATTTTGTGTCCGATCTGGATGCAGATCGTTTCTTTCTCATTGAGCAGGTTTGTTCTTCCTTTGACAGCTGTTTCTTGGTCTGTCCGTGGTTCGTCTCTCCGCGGAGAGCCTCACGTTCTCTCACAATCACATCGTGAGGAGAGTTCTTTTTTTCTTGTTCTTTGATGTGTTGGGAGACGACAAAGGCCAATGCTTTTGTACTGTTTACATGCAGTTGTATAGCT
>JALLPI010001154.1:0-11611 GCA_036939935.1 Cyclotella atomus
CATAAGTCTGAGTAGATTTCACATCTTGTGTCAAAAATTTCGGGTCCAAATGTACATAGGAATTAGTATATTAATTTAAAAATTCTCAGAAAAAAATCAGCGCAACCCCCAAATCGAGCATTTTGCACGTGCAATATGAGGCACTTCCCCATAATCTAATTCACGAGGAACCAACATGTGGTTAAATGAGATATTCAGCTATGTAGATTTAATGATAGATGGGTGATGTTGCTTGTTACATTTTCTTATAAATGGGGCGCAAAAATGCCCCTTCCGGGAACCTCTGGGATTCCGGAAACCTCAGTTGGCGGGTAGACATTAGAGCGAGATAGTCGAACTTCTTTAAATTGACAGTCGAACTTTTTAAAAGATAAGTACATCACTGCTGGGGGATGTCCATTTCCATCATCACGAGGAAGCCATAATAATAAAGTAGAAGTAAATGGCATCATTTCCTCTCTCTAGCGGAAGGAGGTTAACTGGCAGCATTTTGTAATAGTTGTACTTAACGTTCCTCAAGGAAGCGAGGAGAAGTCTCTGCGGTCTGCAAGGGGCAGTCATCAACTCTTTAGGGCAGTACTGAAAAGCTTTAGTCAGCTGATTGTCTGTCTCGTTGTGAACGATGAAAGCTCTCTACCTTGCGTTAATGGCTCGGGCCATTGCGGTTCAGGGACTGAATCCTTCAATGGAGTGCATTTCTATTGTCGCATTGGCATCCACCCGCGATCCTGATTATGCAGTTATACCAGAGAACATACACAGCAGCAGCACCATAAATGCCACCGGCGGTATATTTGAACCTACATTCGATGCACAAGATTATCCCGAGCAAGAAACTTTTGAATGTCTCCTACCATCAGGACTTTCAATTCCCATAACGGGGACGGAAACTCAGTTGAATAAACTTCGACATGATCTAAACAAAGGTGCTTTGATTAGTGGTGAAAATACCTTAGATGGACTTCGTATTCGCGGTGTAGATGACAGTACCAATCATTTGTGGGAGAATACAACTTCTAGCTTTACTGCAGCAATCAAGAATGCAGTTGTGACATTGCCAGCGGGAGAATGGAATTTCGAGCCCACACCTTCTCGATACAGACGGCATTTGACTTCACGGAATAATCGCAGATTGGCAAGCTACGAAGGGATAAAGAAGGTATTGGTGGTTAGAATCATTGATAAGAATGGACTGGTCAATCCTGACGCACCATCTTTCATGTCGGACAAGATATTCGGCACATATGGAGACAAATTCACCATGTCTAGTCAGTATGAGGCTTGTTCTTTCGGTAAAATGAAGATAACAAATGATTATGGCTTTAATGTCGATCAGGCAGCACCGGGTGTTGTAGAGGTCCAAGTGGATTTTGATCTAACGACATCAAATCTGAACAGTGTTAGGAATGAGTTTAGGATAGCTACCGAAGCCAAGATTGGACGTTCGCTACCAGACCATTTTGATCATGTACTGTTTGTGGTGGAACAGTGCTATGTAGATTGTGGATGGGCTGGGTTTGCAACGGTGAATGGCTGGGTATCAGTGTATCATAAGCATCATTACAGCAGTATGGTGAGTTGTCATAGTTTCAAGGCGTCTTTGTTTGCACTCATGCACTCTAAGAATTGAATATGTCTTAACAGGCTGTTACACTGCATGAAGTCGGGCATAACTTGAACCTTGTGAGTGAAAATATAGACCGTGCTTGATCATCTAGATTCATACTCATCTGTAAACACAATGTAGGCTCATTCGGGAGGTGTGGATGGAAAAGAATACACAGATCACTCATGTCTGGTAAGTTCATCTCAAAAATTGTTCTTTCTTGCCAATGTAATAATCAGAACCACTAAAACACTTCATACGTGCACATCGATCTACGATTTCAGATGGGCAATCCATGGTTTAAAGATGACAGAGGTCAAATGTAAGAAGTCTACTCTATTTTCACTTTACTCATTGTTAGCACCTCTTTTACTTACCACTGCCTATTATTGTCGAATGATGTAAAGGTGTTTCAACCCAGCCAAAACATGGCAAATTGCATCAGCTGGTGCGTGGTACGATGAAAAGTACATGCTTACATGGGAATCAGGAAAGGTAGATCCAAAGTATTGGCGAGTCAAACTTGTTGGCATTGCTGATTATAATATGATGTTAACAGACGCTGCATTGGTAGTGAAACTCGAGACAGGCTTCGACAAAGATTTATTTGTTGGCTTCAATAGAGCAACCGGCATCAACATTGATAGTAAAGATGGCAATGATAAGGTCACAATTATTGAAGCGGGCAATAATGGCAAAGGCTATAGCAAATCAATTATGGTAGACGAACTTGGGAGTGGTGAGCATCGTGACTTTGTGGGATGGCGAGGCTCTGGGAAATTGCTCGTGATTCGAGTGCTAAACATTGTCAAGACTTCAAGCCCTTGGTATGCAGAGGTTGAGTTCAATTTCAACAATGCTACAGTTCCTTCTGCATCTCCATCAATGAAACCAACAGGTTCAGTTAGTCCACCTCCATCTAATCAACCGGTTCAAAGCCAACCAAGTCCTTCACCTACTTTTGTCTTGACTGGCTCGCCTACATACTCACTATCACCAACGATGGAATGCGGAGATCTTGTTTGTATGCCATACGAAACGAATTTGAATTGCCCCAATGACTGTATCGGAAATGAGTTTGCTACATATGACGACAACATTGGTGCGAAAGGAGCTAATGTAAGCTTGATCTATATTGTATGATTGAAGGTATCAATGATCGATACTACAATAAATCCTTTTGTCTTATTTTTCAAAGGGCACTATTTTCTCGCTGCAGGCTGTGCGAGATGTTGCGATCACATCAATATCTACCTTCTTTAGATCAGACACCGAGAGCCTTGTACAGGTTTACACGAAGACGGGTAGCTATAGGGGTTTCGAACAGAATCAAACGGAATGGACACTCATATATGACAAAACAGTGAAACAAAATGGCAAGGACGTCGTTACCCATCTTGGCTCGTTTACAAATAATGTCCCCGTGGTCATCGCCGCAGGCGAAATTCGATCTTTTTACGTGTACTCCCCGTCAAATTTGGTGTATCGACAAGAGAATGCAGTTTTGGAAGGTGACATGGTCAAGAGTGACAACTCTTTGAATTTCTATGCTGGGATAGCAGTCGCTTACGGCTTGTTCGGTAGCGGCCAAGTATTCGGTCCAAGAATATTTAGTGGAGTTTTGTGGTATGACGGGATCAAAATTTCCCAGCCGACCTCGTCACCGGTTATGTCTGCCAACTGCTGGTTGTTAAATTCACAAGATGAATGTCTACAAAATTCAATGTGCAGATGGCTTGCATTCGGTGATGGAATATGCCGGCGCAAAAGAATGGGAAAGGCATCGAAACGAACGCGTTAGCATATCGTACTTGAGTAGAAAACTGGTTTGCATTATTCATAAGAATTGATCTATGTGCATAGGTATTGACAACGTCACTTGATGTTCCAGCTCCAAGATGCCCAGAAGTTAGCCTAAAAGCTTTTGTATTGAGTGTGAAGTTTCAAGTACTTGTGTCTTTGTCAGGAGTTCGAGAGTTTCTTTGTTAGCTTCAGTTCAAGCAAAAAACCTGGGCAGCAAAGTGGATAATGCTGCAGTTGTACATCGGTACTTTCGCACCCATACCAGAAGTAATATATATCTGATTTTGACATAGGCTCTAGTAGAATCTCGTCAATCGAGCCTCCACAACATCACTTGAATTAGAGGAGAAAATTAAACCCTTCCCAAACTCCCGTTTACCATTGCACATCAAATCCCACTCCCAGTACTGGATTGTGATGTCTCTCAGATGAATAAGATAATTGAGCCAATCTCGTACAAAGTTATAGTGTTCTTTGCCCAGACCGTGCCTACAAGCATCTCGATCCATCATATAATTTGCCAAACCTCGTGCAACCTCTCTGTTTCGTTGCTCAATATTACATGAAGCTATTATGATTGGATTGCCGTTCCCTCCGCGTGACCTGATGTTTGATTGACTTACAGACATTTCTCTTATTTGCTTTATTGAAGCGTTTTCGTCTGACTTGTCATTGCTATACAATTGTGGCTTAACTCTGGCAATTATATGGTCCCATAACTCACTTTTTTCACTGAAAGAACGACCGATGTCAAGTTCGATGAGATAATTTGTTCCAGTCCCCAGTTTAATAGTTGTTTGAAGGTGCTGCGAACACACGGGCAAGATGTATTGATGTATTAGTGCTTCATAGTGTTTATGGTCTACAATACTCAACAGAAACAACTCTTTCGGATGGAGGAACGAGAGTAGATCGGCACCAACTGTATGAATTACGTTTTGTAGAGTGCACATTATGCATTCTAAGGATGGAGCTGATGGCGGCAACTCTCGTCTCTCTCTCCTATGACTACAAATCAAACTTAACTTCCTACCTTCTTCCTGTCATTTTGAATAGCACCGAACAAACAGGGAGAGGAGAGAATGCAATGACTATCAGCTGAACAGTGACAACACAACATGACCAAACAACCACCAAACAGATTACAATTATCCATATCTATGCACCTACAAAAAGTAATCCGGTGGTGGATTCTTCACAGGGACACCTCTAGCCTCATTTGGCGCAGCATCAAATATCTTAAAACTCTTTCCCAGGTTCTCATCTAACTCCAATATACTAGCAACATTGCCACATCTATAGCAGTAATTCGGGGCCGACCACACTGTCACCAATGCATCATTGAACATACTCCGATGCCCCTCCATCACTAGCTGATGAGCACGTGCAATAAGATCCAAATCATTCCTTTCATTAAACATTGCGACAACATCCCCTCCAAACAGGTACCCAGCACCACGAGGAGACAATCCCCATCCATCAATCTCTTCAGGATCCGACCACATTAAATCACACATGGCTCCATCATGCGGCACCTCCTGCTTCCTATCAATAACCCGAATCTGGTCCAAGGTATTGATACTAGGACTCAACCCCCCATGCACAGTAAAGATTTTATCTTCAATAATGGCAGAAAGCGACAGATAATCAAATATCTCCGTACAATACCTCCAGACATTCACACTCCCATACTTCCTAAGACACTCATCGTAAAACCCATACACTTGGGTAATTTGCCGACTTTCGTGATTTCCTCGGATCAATGTGATTCTATCCGGATAACGAACCTTGAGCGCAAGTAGGAGGAGGAATGTTTCCACGGAGTAGTATCCCCGGTCGACAAAGTCACCGAGGAATAAGTAGTTTTTGTCCGGGCATTCTCCTCCTACTTTGAATAGTTCGACGAGGTCGTAGAATTGTCCGTGGATGTCGCCGCATATCTATTGTTGATTGGTGGTGGTGTGGTTGTTGCGTTGAGTTAAAAGTGTTGTGGGGAAATAAGATTGTGAGATATGGTGTTCAATTCACCCTGACAAAACAATAGAGGCTGCCCCGAAAATCCGTAATCGAATGATACGGTTTCACGGTCAATATCTTTAATGCAGCAACGATTTGAGATTGCTGATGTGTTGTCTAGAAATACATGAACCCTTCCGCCTCCTACAGGCTGTGGCCAATGAACTCAGGACACATGGCGACTCCTTCCAACAGAAGAGGTCTTGAGTCAAAAAAAACAAAAAATAGAATACAAATCTCTACTTTATTGTAGATACGCCAAGACAGCCTCATTCATCATACAGACATGTAGACGCACAAAACAGTATCATTGCCACATAATGAAAAAATAGTACGCAACTCACCGTAACAGGAGCATCCACCCTCTGAACATTCCCCTCATCCACTAAAATCTCCCTAGCTCTCAAACATAAACTCTTGACTTCATTCTCTTTTAGATATTCGCATCGTTTGAGACGCTCTATTTGTTCGTCTAGCGAGGAGGAGGAAGAAGTTTCTGGAGCTGCATTGTTGGTTGAAGAAGGGGCTGCGGTGGTGGAGGTGGCGGGGACTAAGGCGAGAGAGGGTTCGGTGGCGGAGGATTGGGAAGAGGAGGCTAGGGACGGTTCACCGTCTATGGAGGATGACATTGTTGAGGTGTTGGACGGTTATCTATGGAGAATGAAGGGGTAAGCGGCCGCAACTTTTTTGTGCCAGTCAGCTCAAATCCAGTCGTGTTGAATCGAAACGTACTGGAATAAACTCACCTCAGTAAAAAGTTACAATGTGAACGAAAAATCTGGCTTCGAATTCAATCACACTTCACCAACATTACCACGATAAGACCGGGATCCCACTTTATGTCTCCCGCCTACTGTTTGCACAGGAACTCGTAAGAAAGTATCGTAGGGGCCTGAAAAGGGTTCAACCGTAGCCTCCTTGACAGGTGGCTGACCGTGGCAAGGTGGATCGCCCTCATCTCCCCCTTCAGCTCCCACTTGCTCTCCTCTCACGAAGGAAAGCATTCTGTTCACAGAAGCTAAAGCAGCGCGGCAACTAGAGTTTGACTTCGACAACACATCAAGCACATTCGACCCACAAACATTACAGACAAACTGAATTATAAGAACTGAGAACTCATCTCATCAATCATGACAAAATACATATTAACAATAGCAGCAATATCAGCAACACTGCTACCACAAACACGTGCAACAATCACTCTCTACAATTCCGGGAGACAATACCCCTCCCGTCCCGCTTCCTTCGGGATGCAATTCGAATACGGACTGCAATACGAGGCGTTACTTCAAGTGATTGAAGGTGATGAACATTTGTGTAATGGTGTGAATGATACAGAGGGATGGAGTCCAGGTTTGGTGGTTGGACCTAAGAAGCGTGATGGGGGACGACATTATCTTGGTGGTGGTTCGCGTGATGTTTTAGATGGGGGGATTGAAGGAATTGAGGAGATTCGAGTGCTTGAGGAGAGGAAAATTATGAATGGTACGGAGAAGATACCTGTTGTGCCATCTAATGGAGTTCCTGGTACGTTTTTTCATCTGCTGATGTAGCAGCAATATTCACACACTTGAACTGATTGCAGTCTTTGATTTTTTACAGTGGCATTATTAGCCAAAAGAGGGCAATGCACTTATGAAACGAAGGCGCAAGTCGCTTCTCAACTAACCTCACCCCACGGCGCGGTCCGTTTCTTAATAGTTTACAACGACGATCCAACCGGGGGCATGATCACCATGATGCCAAAATCCAGCGATACTGGTGCCATGGGTCATGAGTTGTACAGCAATTTAGGGATGGTATTTGTGAGTTATGAGAATGGACTTGATTTAAAAGATTATTTGGAAGTGCAACCGATCTATGTGAAGCATAGTGGGGGGCCCCGTGTACTCATTGACGGAGAGGATCATTGGTTCCCCTCTGGGTCAGAGCCAGCTGCGGGATTAGCCCTGATGCTGATGCTCTTTGGGTGTATCTGCAGTTTGTCACTGTTTTTGAGCACTACTGCCATTGGTAATAGGGAGGATAATGTGTTCTTGTTGGATGGGAGAAGAGAGCAGCGTAATGGTAATGGTAGAAGGAGAAGAAGGAGGGGGAATGGGTTACGGTGTCTCACATTGGAAGAGGTTGAAACCCTGCCTACGAGGGAGTATAGTGGTAGTGAAGAGGAGGAAGATAGCCCTCCTGATTCTTCATTGGAGCTGAGGGATAAGAGTGAAATGCCTTACGAAGATGAGGATGTAGGCCAAGGAAGTGGAGGAGGACTCTGCGCATCCCTACTTCCATCTAAACAAGAGACTTACGGTCACAACTCGTGCAGTATTTGTTTAGACGAGTACGAAGTCGGGGAGCACATTAGAGTGCTGCCATGTCAACATGCATTTCATTCAGAATGTATCTTCCCATGGCTTACTGAACGCAGTCCTACATGCCCACTGTGCAAAGCCATGTTTGAGGCTGTCAAGTGTGATGAGGAGGGGCAGGAAGAGGATGCTGATGAACAGGCTGATGACAACAGGACTTCTTCTGCAGCTATGCCTCCTCCGTTAGAAGAGGAGCCCGAAGTACACCGAAGGCGTTCAAGGCGAAGAAGATCAAACAACGCCACATCTAATGGAGATAGAACGTCATCTCCAACCGAAGGCCAAACATCAAGTCTTAGAAGCAGGCTGTTTGGCCTCTTCGGATCAACTTCTCGTCAGACAAATGCTTCTCTTGAGGAGCCTCTGTTGCCAAATGACGAAGCTGAAATCGCATGAGATCAGCACTTCAACTTTCGAGAGGCTCTTGGCTGCAAGAACAATTGTTTGATTAACCGAAACACGTAGTGTAATTTGTAATGTAGATTTTTTATCTCATATCTAATCATGGCCTATTACGTTCGAAACTCTGTTCATAACCCCGTGCTGGCAAGTTGTACACATATCTCAGCAGGTGTAAGTCTAAGGTTTGATAAACTCTAATGTCAATTAATACAGTTCGCTATGTAGTTATTAATCAGTTATTCAGTACTTATATGTAGTAATCAACATTTGCACTTTATCTCAAACAAAATCCTGTTAGTACTTGCCAACAAAGAAACTAGAATGGGTAGTTCTTGGTGTAGACACTGCCAATATCCGATCTAACGAGCTGTGCACCCTATACGATGAAGGATAATGTCCGAATCCACCAGTTTGTGTGCTCTCAGGAGAGCTAGAGCTGGTTGTAGTAGTAGTAGTTGAGCCACTAGAAACAGATGAGTTGGAGCTCTTGTTAAGATGTATACGCCCTAATGGAGGTCTGTATGTCTTTCGTTGAGAAGTGAATTGCACAGTTTTTTTGCTAGGCGTTTCTCTTATGATGCTCTGATGAGCAAGACTATCTGCCTCGCAGTAATGAGGCTTGCCATAACCCTCTTCGACTTGCTGCAATTCATTATGTCTCTCGTGGCCGTTATGTTCAGGTGGTTTACCGCAGCTTTGTCGATGCGATCTACGCGATCTTGAGGAGCTTTTGATAACAGGAGCCATAATGAAGCTAAGTATCGCATATACGAATGCATATATTAACTTGTAAAAGGCTCCATAGATGCCTTCGGGCTCATCTAAGGGATTCACCGGCAAGCAACGCTCGCGATGCTCAAAGGTTGTGCTCATAGGCTCCTCGTATTCAGATCTTTCATCTATGCAATCGTTCCGTCTTCTACGGCGATCGCCTCTGTCAACACTACCTCGTCTTGTGCTCATTGGTTTGTACTGTAAATTGAAATTGCTTTGATAATAATTATTCAAGCGGATTTTTTTGTCCATTGTTGTTTTGTTGTTGCATTGGTTACTCGGAGTTATTGAAAATGGGATGGGCAGCCGGCTATGACCCTTCCTAAGTAATTCTCTGGTTTGAAGTCATCGAAATGACCTTTTTAATTCAACTTGAAGATTGATGTTAGAAATCATCTAGCTGATTGCTAGAAGATATTTTTCTTTCGGTGAATGACCTGGCCTCGAATGACCCCGAAAATGACTCGAGAGGGAATGACCTCCTCCGAAAAAGACCGACAAACTGTTTGTGTTGACGACAAAAATGGACATTTTTGCCAAGTGCAGGCCCCCTTCCACTTTCCAGACTTCTGCTCTGTTGCATACTTGGCTCAGCAAGATGACCCCAATACTCTCTTTTTTAGCTGTTGGGAAGAGGTGACCTCGTCGAGGCATAGACATTGTGATGTTTCAGCTGTGCACTTCACTTTCTGGCCCACAAGATAAGATTTGTAGGCAGATGCATACTGTACCTGATACCTGATTCTCTTACTCTTGATCTTTGTGGTTTGGTGATGTTTGATGACAATCATTGGTTTCGCATTGCATGCTAATAATTTGATGTGGTTGATGAGTGCAAGTAAAAAATGATGGGATGAATGTGCAATATTCAAACTACGATAGATAAACCTTATGATGTCTTGGCGCGATTGCATTAAGATGATACCAGGTCAATGATTAACGGCGGTTGCTTCTGTTGGCACTGTGTGATGCATCTTTTGCATTCGTTGGGCTTGCTGGATCAGGTATTAGAGTGGTTACTTTGACAATGATGCAAGGTGGAAGCTTCATAGATGGATAGGACATAGGACATGTATTAATGTAAACGGATGCATTGAATGTTGATGAGAAGAATGAAGAATACAATGATCAACAATGAAATACCAACCCTTTGAGCATGATGGTAGACATGACATTATTATTGACATTTGGGTATTGATTTTCGATGACATCTGCTACGTTTGCATGGCTGCTACAGAAGACTTTGAGATTGTGTTGATCCAAAATACAATATACATATACAAAACCCTGAAGCTCCTCATATTTGACTATGAACACAAATATTGACATATCGAGAAAGGAACACATCAGACAGAAAGTAGTCATGATAGAAATCCTCAACTCTATCTAGCTGTTGTCATCCACGAAAATAACTTTATAACGCTGGAAAATGCTGCCTGAGTAAATCATTCGGCATTCGTACTAATGAATTCATTACACCCATTTAACAAGAATATTGTATCCGTGATTGTTCATTGCTTGCAGGCACCATAAATGAGTAGTATTGCAGGTCAGAATGCATCGAGAAGTTTTGCCTTTTCTTTGATTATGGTACTAAGTTGTTCTCTCGATCGTCGTAGACCCCAATTGAAGAGGGCCGACATCCTAGTAAAATTTACTTGCTTTCACCCTGGTAGGCGATTTTGTCCGCCACCAACCCTCAAGTTCCTACCATGGTAGATTTGGTGGAAATGCCGGCCGCTGTGCTATTTTTTATTTCCTACCATGGTATATCTACTATGGTGAATGCCGTCTGCCAGACTATTTTTACCACTCTACTAAGGTAAATATACCATGGTACATACTTGACGGCATGGGATGTTCCAGCACATGTTCATGGCATACAAGTCTAATACAAATCTAAGCTCTAGTAGTTAAGGAAACCTTCAGTGAGGTTTCCCTCTACAGACTCAATGTCACACATGGATTTAATGCTAAACACGAACTTTGGACTCCAATTACCGTCCTTCACCAACTCCACATCGGTCCTACTGCTACCCTCCTGCTTGACCATCCTCGCAAAAACCTTAAACTTCTTTGAACCCTTTTCAAATAACACCTCATCTTGGTCCCAATGCAAAAACCATTTGTTGTAGTGCTTGCTGAATATGGCAAGAACACGGTAATGCACAAGTGTTGTAGTGTTGCCTCGAGTTACAGACAATGTGATGAGAGTATCTCTGGAAATGTAGACACCACCGTTAGCTACTTCGTTGTCTTTTGGTCTGTTTTGCTTGCATCCATACCACTGTGATTGCAAAGACTTAAACTTCAAGTCCATTAATTCTGAACCCTTTTCTATGCGCCCCAACTGCATCAACTCCATGAGCTTGAGAGCGTGTAGCCCAATCTGCTCAACAGAGCAACTAGATTTCAACAACTCTTTGAATTCAAGAAAAGCTTTACTTGAATCTCCCGCAGCAAAGCTCAACTCCAAATCATCTGATGCCTCGTCCACATATGCAGGTGGAGATGCGTGTGCTGGTGGAGTGGCAGAATCAGACTGTTTTTTATGCTTCCTCTTCTTTGGTGGCTTCTCTCTGGAAGCGGCGCATCTCTAAACTGTTTGATACATATTGCAAAATACAGTTTTTTTTTCATAGCTGCG
>JALLPI010001155.1:0-11596 GCA_036939935.1 Cyclotella atomus
TGGGATGTTGGCTACATTATTCGTAGCCATTTCTACTTTAACTCAAGTAATTCTAAAGCTCACAATTTTACAATCAAATCAACTTCGTTTTATTTTAAACTCTACATTATTGTTCGACTGGTTCACAATGAGCTCAGGTCAGTATGTTTGGTGCCGAAGGGGCAATCAGTCGAACGGTGGTGTTGTAGGTTGTAGACTGCCCCCCTTCCGGGTCGTAGTTGGGTAGCTTATCGGCCATGATGGCTCCTGAGACGAGAGAATTCGGGTGGGCTGGGTTGGGTCAGTGGAGAGACTGATTATCCGTTGTTAGGCAGAGTTGTAGGGGAGATGCTGCTGGACTTGCGGCTACCATGGAATCACTCTCCCCAACGCGTAGTAAGGGCTCAATTAACCTGTTGCTCTAGCACTGGCAGGAAATTTATTTTATGGCAGGGAGGAGAGCAAAACGATGGACGTCATTGTTATGATGACGTACGACAGCCGAAAGATTCGTGTTCGAACTGCAATCTGCAGTTTGAAGTTGCAGTGGCAACAACATCCCCCCTCTTTCCCTTCTCCTCTCCCTGCTTTCCCGCCAAAAATCCGATGCAAATGATATTCCTCCGGATCCATCATCCGTCAGATCACATTATTACCATGGCGAGTTATTCCTCCATCCCGGCTGCTACAGACGAATCTGCAAGCGAGCAGCCCATGGAGTTCAGTCGTCGCGAGTCATCCGTTTCAGCTGGATCCATCTTGTCATCACCACATAAGTACCTGCCCACATTTGCGGCCTTGATTGCACTCGGAATCTTTCTTGGCAGATTCAGCTTCTTCGGTGCAGATGAAACGAGAGTTGTGCTGCCTGAGGCTCCAGTGACGCAACTGTGCGAAATATATCATTCTTCGCCAACTTCTGTCATACAAACATCGAGAGGGGAGCCATCCAAGCAGTGGAAGGAGGTTGGGTGTATCCATCGTGAGAGGAGGTTGGATGCTGTATCTTTTGAGGGAGCTGCTCCTGCTGCTGTTATTGATGTGAACTTTAATGATGTACCATTTGGAGATAGATCTCCCATTTTGGGGTTTGGAGGAGCATTTACTGAGGCAGCTGCGCTTAATTATGGGAGCCTGAGTGATGATGGTAAACAAGCAGTGATGGATTTGTTATTCGGCAAAGATGGGCTTGGATACAGGTGAGATAACTTTACTGGATTTGATGTTTGACTTGGTGTCTCAAATTGATTGTTCGATGCTAGACTCTGGCCGGCAATGGCATCATGAAGTAATATAACCTCACGTTTATCATGTATCTCAAATCAAGCCTCGGGAGAACTCATATAAACTCATGTGACTTCTCCGTCGCATCCTATTCACACGACGATACCGAAGACGACTTTACCCTCTCCAACTTTGATTATTTGGTCACACACGATCTCGAATCTGGAATGATCGATATGATGTTATCTGCAGCATCAACTCTCATGAAGTCTTTTCCAAATGAAGAAGGCATGAAACTAATAGCCTCACCCTGGTCTCCACCAGCTTGGATGAAGGCACCCAGAGAGTACGATGATAAGACTGCTTTACATGCGAGTAACATGACCGGGAGCGCAGAGCCAGTGTGCCTAAGAGATGGTGTTGGAAAGAAGAGTGCATATGCAAAAAGTTGGGCGTTGTTCTTTAGCAAGTGGTTGGATTCTTGTAAGATACATCACTTGCATAACTGATGTTCTGCGATGACGGTATCCTAACTGTGCTCCTCTAAACATTTGATCCAGATAAAAACCACGGGATTGACATCTACGGAGTTACAGTGCAAAATGAGCCCGAGTTTGCTGCACCATGGGATGCATGTGCCTATGACATTCTACATGAAGGAGACTTTGTTGCCAATCACCTTGGGCCCCAGCTTAGAGAAACTCATCCAGACGTGAAATTATTCATCTTTGATCACAACAAGGATCATATTGCCAACTGGACTGCACATTTGCTTGCAAATGATCATCCTGCGAGAGAATATATTGATGGGACAGCCTTTCATTGGTACGCTGGCGGGTTGGATCGACTATTGGATGGAGCGCAAGGTGCCCCAAACCTACACAGGACTGTGTCAGGATTGAATGATATGGATGTTGCTAAAGACCACCTGTTGTTGGGTTCAGAAGGCTGTCATTGTCCGAGTACTGGATATGCTGGTGGTGATGTGAATATTGCTTGGGCAAGAGCAACGAGGAATGCGCATGCCTTACTAGCCGATTTGGCCGCCGGAAGTAACGGGTTCATCGAATGGAACCTTATGTGAGTTGCCTGAAACATGTCTGATGAATCCTTTTATGTGGAAATTATCCTCACATTGATTCACAGCCTTGATTCTATTGGCGGGCCGAATCATCTTGGAAACATGTGTGATTCTCCTCTTCTTGCAGTACCTCATCGAGCAGTTGGTGCTGATGACATCCCCGATCAAATGGGGTTTGAAACCGCCGGACATCCATTCGGAAATGTTCACGGTGATGGCAAAACTAGAGAGGAGCTCAATGCTGAAGGCGTTCCAGCGAAGTACTTGGATCTGGGAGTAGTTGTTCAACAGATGTACTTTTATGTAGGCCATATCACAAGGTTTGTAAGACCCGGATCACGAGCAGTGCACGCTCTCGTTGATAGAAGTGAGGGTGGACCTGAACAAAGGACATTTCGACCAAAAGGTCAAGTAGTTGCAGGAGGTGGAATCAATGATCTTGCTCGTGAAGGCATCGAGGTAACACTTTGGCCATGTGAAGGTTCGACGAGGCAGCAGTGGAAGTTGAATGATGACAACCAAATTCAAGTATTTGGCCATGATTGGCTTGGCGTTCCTACTGCATCATGCTTGGGAAAGAAAGCTGATAAGGATATGGGAGGACTCATGATGAAAACTTGCAATATGACAATTGGTGGCATGGGATTTTATAAAGTTGACCCTGTGGCTGATTCCGTTGATAAGGTTAATATTGTACTGGCAAATAGCAAGGTTGCGTCGGATAAGAGCTGCCTTGTTGCTCAGCCATTGATGAATAATGGTGGAGCTTATGGTCCAAAGGGAGGTGCCCAAGTAAATATTGGTGACTGCTCTCACGCATGGGCTGAATGGACCTTTGATGCAATCACAGGTGAAATATCTTCCACGGCAATGCCTGAGGGGGAAGTTTGTCTCACTACAGGATGGCCATTTCTGCAAGTGGGTGCATTTGATACATCACGAGCAGGTCGAACTGACAAGACTATCATCGTTTTGAATGAAGCTGGAGAGGAAGCAAATTTTGTGATTCAGAATGAGGGTAAGACAATCATGTCATCTTCAATCCCACCTCAATCTATCCAGACCATTTCGTTTGATTGAAATGGGAGAGTCGAGTCAATGTACAATATAATAATGTTTGTTACTCAGCAAGTTGTTAAACCACTATTGTTTGTCCAAAAACTCCTTCACAACTTTGGCGTACTCATATCCAAAAGTGACACAGTCTGGAAATGCAACGCCACTTCTATAGTTTCCACAGATCCATAATCCTCCTCCCTCGTTCTTGCTTTCCATTTCGGCTAATTCATCCATCATTTCTAAGTGCCCCAGTTCATACTGAGGAATGGCCGTGGGCCAGACTTGAACTCCTAATACTTTTGGGGCTGGTGCATTTTCTTGTAGTAGCACCTTGCGTAAGTCTTTGTCCACGGCAGCAATAATGTCTTCTTCTTGCATATTACCAATTTCTGGGTCTCTACTGCCCCCAATGTAATTCAACAGGATGTTGTAGTTGTCTGGGCATCTGCCCGGAAACAGAGATGACGACCAAAGAGTGCCCAAGGTGCGTACACCTTCCGACCGAGGATTGAGACTTCCAAATCCTGGTAAGTCTTGCAGATTGCCGAATTCATTGTCAAGTTCAACAGATTTAAAGGTTGATTTCGGATATGCCAGTGTAACTGCTGCAACGGGAGGGTAATATATTCCCTCTCTTTTGATATTGTCTCGAACTTTCGTGAAGAGCGCAGTGGAACCAGGAAGGACTGGCTCAAAACATGATCCAATAGCATGTGTTGGAATGGTACTGACAACTGTTTTAGATTGCACAGTCACTTCACCGTTAGGTGTGTCAAATGAAGATATATAGCCGCCATCATTCTTAGTCACAGACTTTAACTTCCATTCCAACTGCACCTTATCATCCAACTCTTTCTTAATTGCATTTGGTAATGTACTCAATCCTTTCTTGTAGCTGCCAGGATTACCATATTCAAACTCTACCCAGTCAGCATCCGGAGGATCGGCCTTCCTCTCTTTGGTAAGCTCCACTTGACGTGCTAAACCACCATAGAAAATGGCACCACCTTTATTCCAGTCAATATTGTAAGAATATTCTTCAATACGTGCAATTTTGGGTAGAGCTGCTTTCATACTAAGTGTTGTTGGATCTCCAGCATACACTCCCGAGACAAAGGGGTCGATAACACGTAGGAACACTTCTTCACCTAAAATACGTGTCACCCAATCTCGAATGGTTTCTTCTTTGCCTTCAGGAGCGGGAAGATGGCCCAAGAAGGCTCCGATTCCTGCACGGATCTTCCCTGGCCATGAGAGCAAATCGCCAGCAAGCCCAAACTTGAGCACACCATTCGATCCAAACACCAATTCCAATTGGCCCTTCGGACCTTTCCCTCCCTTTCCTTTCGGCAGCGGGTGCAATTTGCCATTGTGATTGACCCACGGAGGAAGACTCTCGTTTGCAAAGACCAATTCATCCTCAATTCCCAGCTCATGTGAAATCCTAACAATCGAAGGCTGAGTTGCATAGGAATTAGGACCACGTTCATAAATAAATGTTCCGTCTTCATCTTGGTGTATAACAGACTTTACATTACCGCCTAGGTAATCACGTGCTTCGGCGAGCAGTACATTGACACCGTTTTTGTTCAAGTTGTGTGCTAGAGTGGAGCCAGAGATGCCGCCGCCAATTACTAGGCAGTCGACCGATTTGGTGGCGCTTAATGACGTTGATGGCGTCGTTGCGGAATACTGGCGTGGTGGGGCGAATGCATGAGAGGTTGACAGTGTGCTGAGAAGCACTAGGAGGTGCGGAAGGGGCGCCATGGTTGAAAAAAGATTAGTGACGAGAGGAGTGAAATGAAAATGAAAGATCGCGATCTTGAAGTTTGAGTTGTTTCTTGTGCCACGTGGAACGTCATTTATCAATCCAAGAAGATCCAGTACACAGAAAGGCGCTGCTGGTAGAACAAGCTTCAAGAGGGTGATTCTAGTCAGTGATTTCTCTCATTTCCTGACTAGCGGAGTCATTTTGTTGCTTCGAAATGCATTTGATATGACCCGACTGGTGCTGCTGGCTCGTTCCCATCAACTCGTTCCAGTGATGGCTAGAGCTCTTTGCAGCAAAGCAAATAGCACAGAGCCATCACTGGTGCTGCTGGCTCATTCCCAATGGCTCGTTCCCTCTTGAGCAATCAAAGATGGCCCGGGCTCTTTGCAGCAAAGCAAATAGCACAGAGCCATCACTGGTGCTGCTGGCTCGTTCCCAAGGGCTCCTTCCCTTTTTGAGCAATCAGTGATGGCTCATGCTCTTTGCAGCAAAGCAAATGAGCACAGAACATTTGGTATGACACATAGTGGTAGTGCATCAGAGGAGATAGGCAGAACGGAAAGTCATTTTGGGCTGCTTTGCAAACCATCAGTAGTTGGCTGGGATCACACCAAAATGCAATTCTTCCTGCGTATCATTGCAAAATTTATTTCAATCGTCCGAAGATATGTTTGGGGTTTCGAATCCCAAAACTTGTTTCAACACAAAGAGGAATGGCTGTACCTTACCAGCATCACAGTGCATTGAGTTGCCAACCACTCAGAAAGAGATTTGGCGATGAGGATTTCCCCGACCACCGCACAATAAGTGGTATAGTTTGAAGCAGCGGGGGCAGGGGGGTGGGATCAGGTTCAGTCATCCATCATTACTCATTGGAACCATATTATGGAGGACATGAAATGGCTCAGCTACATCATACTCATACTGCCACTTTCACATGCCTCCAAACAGCATCAGTTCTGACCAAGATTTGCTATAACAACAGAAAGCATGACTTCAAACAAAAAGGACTCAAAAGCTGCTTCGAAATGAATCGTCACTATCACTCATTGAACATCACCTCCAAGCAGCATCAGACTGGCCTGAGTTTTAATGGTGATGTTTCAAATTTTTTACACCTGCAGCCCAAAAAGTGGCATGGGCTGGCACAGATGGGGTTTCAGGAGCTGGTTTGACACTGCATCATCATCACTCTTTGGACCCATATGGAGCACATGAAATGGCTCGGAAGCATTATATTCTGTCACATGCCTCCAAACATCATCAGGTTGAACTGAGTGTTGATGCCAAAGTGCCAAAATTTTTGACATCTGCAGATGCATCCCAAAAAGTGGCATTGCTTGGCACAGATGGGGACTCAGGAGCTGGTTTGACACTGCATCATCACTCATTATGGTAGACATGTTGGTTTAGCGTGGGTGTGCAGACTGCACCATTTGGTTGGCAAGAGTGTGCCCCGCTCCCACCATTTTATGTGATACTGTAGGGTAAATACATCACCTAAATTGACCAGAACCAGAGGTCAGAACATGAAACAAGTCCATCATCTCTCCTCGGAGCAACAACAAACAAATGTCCCTCTCTGTTAAACAACCCTTGAATTCTTTGAGGTTGAATTAACAAGACATCAAATCGTTATCGAATGGCATTGAGCTGGAGCCAATGAGCTGGAGACAACACCAACTTGTGATCCATAAAGTGGCAGACCAAGAAACATGTGTGATGTAATGAAACATTGGTATATGTGAATGCTGATGTCGTGGGAATGCAACAGCAACAGAATACCTCCCATGAAAGAGACGCGGTCAAAGACAGGGTGACCAAGAAGGCACTGAGAGTAGATACTGGTGATGGAACGAAGCTGGGAACAAGTCTGAGGGTGCCTTTAACCTATTGCCGGAGCAAATACTGCAGCAGAACCGAGTATAAGCCAGCTCGGAGGGTGTAAATGTAAAGGGAGAGTATGCAACATCTATAAAAGAGCAGATGAACTTCCGAGGGTGTGCCTCTTTTGATGATTGGTATTGGAGAGTGCAATTGCAGGATGGAGGGCAGGAAAACAACAACAAAAATGAAACTTGAGAGATTCAAGTGGCTTTTTTATTTTACAGATGATACTTCACATGCAAGGGTGTGCTAGATATGCAAGAATGGAGTAAGTTATCATTGCACTTCTTTCGTTATAGGATGTAAGGTTTTGTTCTCCCAGAGTGAAAAATAACTCAGCTTCAGCCACAGAATGCATAATATAGCTTCATTGAGCTGAATGGGTTTGTTGTCAGTAGGAATGTCACCCAGGAAGTAATGACCAGAAATCTTGCATTCAGTTCTAAAGGTAGGATGCATCAGAATGTAAAATCATGTCAGAATCTCGAAATCGGACAGTTGCATTTAGATTTGTTGCATTTTGTTCACAACATTTCTTGGTCAGTTGTGTTGGCGTGGCTTGTTCACTAGTGATGATGCTAAGATCAACAAGTAACGTATTGTCAACTAATTGTGCATAAAAGAGTAACAGTCCAACAATCTACGGCTACATCTACTTGCTCAAACCCAGACAGGAGCAGTAGCTGGAGCTGATTGGCTGTGAGGCAGTCCCATGAGGCCTCTGCAACTAGACGGGACTCTCCTGCACTTACGTGTATCTATCCTAGGTAGAGGAGATGTGCGATGTACTTAAGTACCCGTCTGGGAGAGTTCCAACACAAGGTTGAGTTGCCTTGTCAATGCCGGGTTGATTGTGGATTCGATTGCCTTCCAATGTTTCATTCTCTAATCTAGTAATGTGTTCTTTAGATGATTGAATAATTGATATACGCTCAACGTATGAAGGTGCTAATCCATCTATAGGTTGAAAATTAATCCTTTCCTGCAGCATGTTGCCATTATGTTGCGATTGCTGCAACTGTTGTAACTCAGCCTGTTTATGGCTGATTTTCATGAAACCAAGCACACAAACATCATCGGTAGTGTCTTGGCCAGCTTAATGCCAAGTTTTAGGGACCATCTGAAGTGTATTGGTTGAGATGTGGGGCCATTACAGCCATGGTCGCTTTTTTATTAGTTAGTAAAAATAAGGAGCAAATATTTCCCTATTTCAGACTAACAGTTGATAGGGGAGACTTCCACCTCTGTTGTTGTCCAATACATCAAAAATTACCTCATTATCTGTAGATTTCAGGGTTGGCATTCCTATTTTCTGAGGGGCAATAGATCTCTACCAATACATACTTGCAATTGGCCGTCAACACACTTTTTACTTTAGATCTCTACTAGCTTTTGCTAGCTTTCACATGCTAACCACACGCCAACGGTCGAACTCTCACATTCTTGTTGATCACATCACGCACCTCCAGAACCGATCGATTATGCCCCAGTGAACGCATCGCCGGCAACTACTCGTTATCTGCTATACAGCGATGAAGACTAGAACAACAGAGGTGCTTCTGATCAAAAGTTATGGGGGGTCGCTTTGCCTGTCGCTTAATTTACTAACAAATAACACTTAAAAAATTTTGCCAGGAGATGCAGGAAAGGGTTAAACAATAGGATAAACTTGTAGTAACTTTAGCTCCTGCCTTCTGATCTCTGTATGTCTGTTTCTAGCTAACATTGACATTTAGAACAAACCCCCTGGTCAAACCACTAGTTCTTATTGCCTCGGACGAGATCATGAGATGAGAGGAGATCTCGGCATCTCCTCTTGTGACCCTAGTGTTAGTGTTTGAGATGGTGCCCAAGATTGATTTCCTATCTACATGATGTACTAAATCAAGTGTATCAGTATTACTACTTAAATCTTAACAGCTTTCCAGCTAAGTGGGTTCGGGCCTCAAAATCCTACCTTTCGCGCTGTAATTATCTACATGCTTATTTGCTATATATCTAAAATGCGCACAAGGTCAAAAGACTAACTTTTTAATTGAAACGATCGATCCATTGATGGCATAACAAGGGCAATACAACAACCAGCCATTTGCAGTAATATAATATACGTCTAGTTTAGACCCTAATCGACAATGTTGTAAAGTTTCAAGACTAAATATTGATTAGTTTTAGAGCTAAACATCTTACATCGACTTCAATCACTCTCTTTTGGCTGATTGTTGTGTTCCTGTAGTCTGTTACAGGTATACACGACTGGGATCAGTCAGGAGTATCTTTGTGTACCTATATATAGTATAATCCACCTAAGCTATAGTTTCCTTACCATGACAATCTGGTAGTATATACACAGTATTGTCGGTAGGGATCCAGTAATCCTCTGGATTACGTTAAGGTTATGACGCCCACACTACGCTTCCTCGACCGGGGGATGCCATCATCATGGCAGACTGGAACTGATCCATCAGTTCCCCTCCGAAGACATCCCGACCATCCACCCGCTCGTGGCTGACGATGTGATTCCCCACACCTCAAGAGTGCCCCACCCCATCTTTACGAGCCGGCAGTTAATGTCTCCCACAGCAAAATGCCTCCACGATTTGCTCTGCCCCTCGTGACCTCCATCGCTTTCTACAATCCGTGTTTGCCCGGGCTGCGTGAACAGCTCGATGTCCAACGAGCACGAACCATCACACCATCACCGGAATCCACATCCATCACCCCAACCTCCCAACACCGAACCCGACCCATCACCACTGCTTTCGTCTCCGCCTCTCTAACACCAACTGAGGGGAGTCCCCTGCCCCTGCCTCCTACAAGCCGCTCCGCGGCTCCGTCAAAGGGGAATCCCTCGTTGCCAACTCCCCCTCCGCTCCCTACTCCTCCTATCGATGCCACAGAGCACATCTGTTCAGTAGCATCAACAGGGGAGCACAAGGGGGAGGATCCACCTCCCACAAGCTCTCTGTCGACAGCACCTCCCTTGAAGCCATTCACCTCTCCACTCTTTCTTGCTGCTCCATCAGCAGCAATGCATCAAGAGCAGGCTTGCAAACAACTTCGCCTCCACCAGGAGCACAGTGCTCACTTACTCCGATTTGTCTCCCGGCCCCTTCCTATTCCTAGCCACTCCTAGGAGGAAATATGCTCGTACAACTAACTCGTCTCCCTTGCACTTTACCACACACCCCGTGCATGGGAGGCCATGAGTGAGGAGGAACTTCGTGTTCACGTGCTGTCTCTTTGAGCCGAATGGCTTGAACTTGAAGCAGCAGAAGCAGCTGCAGCATCCAAGAGTTCTGGGGGGAAGACGATCCCACCAAGCTTCTAACCGAGGTCAAGGTCCAAGGTTCCACAGCCTAGAGCTGCACTGCTCCAGCCAAGCCTGATTCCAACAAGGACTTCTGCCCTCTGGCATTCAAGAGTGATGTCTTTTATTCGGTGACAGTGCCACCACCAACGTATTGGATTAGCCTAGGCAGGCCACCTCCTGCTCCCAGTTGGCTTCTCCACTTTGGAACTGCCCACTTGCCTCGACCTCCACCAGCACCCAACTGGATCCATCGTATCCATCACAGACTCCTCGTGATTCCATCCATTCTTTCGCCCAGAGGAAAACGTATTGGTGAAGCTGTTGGCGTTATCTTGAGTGTGTGTATTTGGTTTGAGGCTAGATGTATTGATTCTCGTTTGCTACTTGACGGGGACAACTGGCGCAACTTCTGGGCATACCTGGTTAGTCTACTGAACAATTTTATGGTTGAAATTCTATTGGATTACTTCTTGTGGGAACAATATGTGCTTCTTTGGAACTTTTGGGGTTATTTTACTTCTTTTGCGACTATCGGAGCAATCTGCTTGGTGATTATACATCTTGGACACACTACAAACCTTTCGAATATACCTGGCTTTCGCTGTTTCCGTTCCAACTCCTCTTTGGAATGCAGGTTTCTACGATCGTTGAAACGTGGGGGGGTTACAGGTATATACGACTGGGATCAGTCGGGAGTACCTTTGTGTACCTATATATAGTATAATCCACCTAAGCTATAGTTTCCTTACCATGACAATCTGGTAGTATATACACAGTATTGTCGGTAGGGATCCAGTAATCCTCTGGATTACGTTAAGTCTGTTGCTCTCCAAACCACGACACAAACTCAATCGATACCCTCTCGATTTGATTCGGCGGTTGGTTGTTGCGTTGCTTTGCCCCAACCAGCCACCAGCCGTCAATCAATTCCAATTGAAAATGATGATGTTTGGCCCCCTCCTCCTCTTTGTCCTCACCATTTGCTCTAACACAGCTCCCCCAAATGCTCCGCTTCTGTAAACAAGTTGATTCTTGTGTTACTGAGGTGGTGCCTCTGCTGCAGCAAATGCATCCACCTCCATGCATATCAATTGTGCACAAATCATCAGAGGTGCACCGACTTGTGTACAGCCATCAGACCATTTCAGTGGTTCTGATGGCAAAATCAGCAGCCGCTAGATGATCGCCGGCAACAGTAGAAGTCCCTGACTAGGTTGCAAATTCCGGTCGCAGTTCTGGTCGCTTATGGGTCAAAACCCGGTTGGAACCCGGAATGAGACCCAAA
>JALLPI010001156.1:0-11592 GCA_036939935.1 Cyclotella atomus
AAATATATAAACAGTAGAAAACAGTGAACCGGACTAGGTACTCCTACTGCTTCTCGACAATGCCCACCATGACTAATATACGATTGCGTAAAAAAGATGGAATATATCGTGTCAGTGGGCAGATCTGCAACGATACCTACACTGGAACATTGGATGGAAGTTATGTAAGCTTTCCAATTGAACCCAAATTTCTTCATCTGGTGAAACCGGGGCATGTCATCAAAGATGCACAGTATCAGCATTATTTTATTGAGAACGACCAATTGCTGTGGCCACCGCATGTGAATTCTCAGCAAGCATTGAAGGCACGCGAGGACTTGTCAGCTGTGGACTCGAAGGTTACCGTTAGGGATGTTTTAGAGAGGTACAGCAAAATTCTTCAATTTGCGAGCTGTCTTCAGATGCCACGGCTTTTGTATGGATCAAAAGAAAGCGCTAATTCTACATCCACGGCATCAATAGGCTTTCACGACAAAGATTTCGTCACACTTAAATATCAATGGCATAGCCAAAAAGAAAACTTTGACACGAACAAATACCAAAAAACAATGATTGATGTGAGCCGCGTGCCTATGAATCATTTGGAGGATAAGCAAGCTCACAACATCCATCGACCTTTGGTGTATTTTTGTCGGGCAGATACACCGAGGTATTCTACTTCTTTGCTTCGGGTGGTAAGTCGAATTCTCGCGTACTGTGCTGATATTACAATCTCATATATCCACTGAGTGCTGGTTCAACAACTTGTACGTATCTCCCAGAATCATTATCTAGACAGCTATGAAGCCTACACCTACCGCAACGATGCAAGAGGAAAGCACCGAAAGGGATGCAAGGAATGCTACCTAGAAAAGGGCAAAGGGTCGAATGTTGCTATAGATGATGATATCAGGCCATGGCTCAAAGGTTTTGTCGCAGAAGTGGGCAAGGAAAACGCTCGGATTTTGCTAGCTCGTGCTGGTGACTTCCAGAGGATTTCAAAGAAGTAGAGTGCAGTCAAATATTTTGTCAGATGGCCAGGGGGGCATGATCAAGTAGCTTTGAATCTGTATATTCCTGGGTTTTCACTGGTGGTAGTGGCATGCTTGTGATTGAAGTAGAAGAAGAAGTTTGATAAGTTTAGATCGCCTAGAATATTCATTGGACATTCATATCACTGAAACCATAAAGATTTCGATTGGACAAGCAGAAAAGATAACGATGCTATTACCTATGCATCTACAGCATTGGCTTCGATGGAGCACGTCCCAATCTAACATGTGTGGTAGCAGGATCAACACCCCTAATCTGATTTACCAATGTCTCCTTTTCATTGCCCGTGATACTCGCCCGATTCTTCATCCACGTATTTGAAAATCCTCCTTCATGCCACATCACCAATGGATTCACCACATAAATCCGTTTATTGTACTTCGTGCAAGTTCGATAGAAAGTTCGTTCTGGAGATAAAAAATCACGATGCAAATGCTTGCCATTCACATCACGAAATCCATGCACAACATCATCTTTGATTTCATTTAGTACAGAAACGAGGCTATCCCGAGGAACGGCGAAGGCGTACGCTCCAAAGGACATTTTCAATTCTTTGTACTGTGAAGTGGATTCCTCGGCCTCTTTGGAGGGATATTCCCAATTATGACCGCCCAGAAATGCAATAAAGGTGTCACTTGGCAACCGGTTCCAATATTGTTCTTTGCGTTTTGCAATGTCACAAAAATCTGTGAAGCTATCAAATAACCGTGCATCGTCTTCCAACATAACAGTGAAATCCAAGTTGAATTCCTTGGCGCGTTCTAAGCATAGAAGCAATGATAACGTGACACCGTAACCACGACGCGAATCGAAGACTCCAGGACAATGTTCAATATGCGTGGGAGGGGATAACTTACAAGACTCTTGCCATTTGCTTCGAAATTCATCCAAACGTCCTTCATTGTGATAGTCTACTCCCGATGTTCCCTGCAACGAAATGACAAATACCGTAGAGGGATCGCCACCACGTCTAGCTGAGTTGGATACCAAAGATAGAGCTGGTTCTTCCATCGCTGCATCATTCGTTGTAGAGTATTTAGCTCCATATATACCTCGGCACATTCAGCAAAAGCAGTTCATACGCCCTCTCATACTTGTGGGACATGTCTCCCGTGGGAATCTTGGTCTCTTTCTCGCACAAGGCCAAGTTCAAGACATCCCCCCGGTCACAAAGCTTCGATCGATACTCCTCCACAGATTTGTATTTGTAATGATAGATCGCTGCCACATTGAATGGAAATTCTTTTTTACCCTTCTTTCGCTTCGAGCTGAATTTTGACTTGTCACTCAAAAGCTGACGCAATTCCACCCAATCTCCGGAGGTGTCATGACGGAGTTTGTTGTCGATCAATTCACTCCAGTGTGGATTGTAGGTAAAGTTTTTGTAATCTCGAACTCGAATGATGGACTTGAAGGAATTGCGGTGCTCGTTCGTAACATGTTGAAATCGTTTGGTTACGGGTTCGGGTTTGTAAGTTTGGTGTTGGGAGGTGCCAAAGACGAGCCAGTGGATGGAGAGTGATCCTCGTTGGCAGTGTTGTTGGAGAAAGGGCAGGATACTTTGGTGTTGGTACAAGACGATGAATTCGTCAACGTCAATGACGGCGACCCACCTGTAAGTTTAGGGGACAAGTTCAAGTCTGCGTGATGTATGATGCTACATAAGACAAGCGATGAAAGTGACGATTCGTGACTGGTCCAAACTCACGTGTGCTCGCTGCCAAACCGCTGCATGCAATCTCTGTAGGCTGCAAATTGACGTGTATCTAAATCATCCAGAAACGGCACCACCGTCGTCCCGTCCCTGATTTCGGGTGCGCTTACGCTTGCGAGCTCGTCTCTCCAAGAGGCCGCCGTCTGCAGCTGCGAATTGTCATACAGATAAATGTGACGGAATCCAAGGCCGAGGTGGTAAAGCACCCATTCTTCTAGATACAGCTGCTCGTCTCTGACTATGGCGCAAACGGCCGCTGTTTCTGTCGAGGCAGGAGGGCCGAGTGGGGGTCGAGGTCGATGGAGCTGACACGGACTGTCTACCGAATGGAGGGATGTCAGCTGAACGGTCAGGCTTAGCATGAAGGTGGCTGCGAAGACGGTCGTGAGCCCAAGCGTCAAGCTTAAGTGCTTTGCATGGAGTTTACCAGTTACTTTGGCTGGTATTGGTGGGGGCTGCAGGAAAGTGGAGAATTGTGTGTAGAATAGCAAGAGTTCGCAAAAAAAGATCAAGGGATCAGTAAAACCCTATGTGAGCAACTTTTCATACAAATTAGCTAGTAACATTACAGTGGATGAAGAAAAAAAATCAAGGGATCACAAGTATGACTTTTAGACAAAATAAAAATCAAGGGATCACAAAGCATGATGAACACATGATAGAAATAAAAATCAAGGGATCACAACAAAGAAATATAAATCTGGTCACTTAATCGTAATTGGAAGGTTATCACCAGGAGAGCAGGATGCGTGAAAGAACGAGGTGACAGCGGAGAGCAACTTGGAACAAGAAGGAAAAGGGGTGCTAGTGAATGAAGAGGCACGATGACCGCGGAGGCGAAGGCACGAGCAGACACGGGAATAAAAGCCCGCTCCTGCCTGATCCCATTCATAGTTTCACCTCGCACAATTTGGCAATCAAACCACTATCGACTTCATCAATAGCGCTGATAG
Source organism: Cyclotella atomus (assembly GCA_036939935.1). NCBI lineage: Eukaryota > Bacillariophyta > Thalassiosirophyceae > Thalassiosirales > Thalassiosiraceae > Cyclotella > Cyclotella atomus. Next base: position 3,700 of record JALLPI010001156.1, read on the forward strand.
TAGCCTTTGTGCTCTCCCCTTTTTTAATAGCTAGCTCGCGTGGGGGTGGATGGTCTCATCTACCGTATCCCCGCTTTGCGACGATCTGCAGACGAACCTACTGACTGCAAAAGGGAACTACACGCACTTGTCACCATGAATAAAGACGATTATTCCGCGGCCTCTGCCGCCGACACCGACGAGAGCAACTCCGACAACAGCCTCCGCACCGCCGACTCCGAAACCACCTCCGCGAGTTATGTTTACCTCGGCGAGGGCCACTGCCGCTACCGATATTTCATCCGCAAGGCGGGGAAGAAGATTCGGATCATCTGCGGCCGCCCCAATCGAGAGGGCCACCAAAGCTGCGCCTGTGTGACCCACCAGAGCCGCACCGCCAAGCGTCGCCCCCCGGGCTATTACCGCCGGCGCACATTCTGTCGGGGCGGGTATGTTTTGATCGCATCGGACGAGGAGGCCATCACCGAGGAGGCATACGCGGCCCTGTTAGAGTTGGAAGAGGAGAATCGAAGGGCGGATATTAGGGCTACCGCCCAGGACTTGGGGTACGGCGACTTCCTTGACTCTGACGACCTCGAGGATGTCTACCAGCAAGGGCGGAGGAAGCGCACCCGGGTTGGAATTGACACCGCCGCCAATACCTACCATAATCCTCCCACCGAGAGCAAGGGAGGCCGCACTCAAAGCCGCCAGCCAGGGGAGAACCCGCCCACTACTAAAGAAGCCGCTTCCTCTCCCCCTCGAGACGGTGCAGCGGATAAGGGCGGAGGTGAGCCGCAGCACAGCCAAGGGGCCGGCCAATCAACTACCCGGCCGTATCTGGGGCATGAGAGGTCCGATGGCTGCCGCACCTACTCCCATTCAGATGAAGAAGAAGCTCGTCTCTACAGGCACGGATGGAATGTAGTGGCCTATTTCGGTACTCAGGAGGAGGCACTGGCCTGGGTTAATCAAGCCCGCAGTGGTGGAAATGGCCGTGCTGCTCAGGGTCGCCAGCGAGCCGGCCCTCCCCCCGCCCGAACCTATCTGGGCCACGAGAAGGCTGATGGGAGACGCACTTACTCCCACAATGCACCTGAAGAGGAGCGCCTCTGCCGCAACGGATGGAATGTGGTGGCTCATTTCGAGGATCTCATGGAAGCTTTGGAGTGGGTAAGCAATGCCCGCATCCGCCCCTCTCCTGACGATGGTAAGGGCAAGACTGACCGCCGCGGTTACGATTCTGACGACACCAACTCCTCCCTCAACAAAAAGCCGCGCCACAAGAAAGCATCCTCCCGTCACTATGATTCGCCCCAAAAGAGCTCCTCCTCCTCCCGCCGCCGTTCGAATTCTGTTGAAAGCAGCCATTCCAACTCATCCAGCGGCAGTTCCTCCGCATCTTCATCCTCCTCCTCCTCTTCCGATAGTTCCCACCGCCACCGCCGCCATAAGAGCAAGAGCAGCAGGCGCCGCCGCCGCCGGGAAGGTAGGAAGCGATCAGGTGGAACTAAGCACGATCCTATTAGGTTTTTTGCGAAGGATGAGTCCCTGGGCGACGACAAGAAGATTTTTGGGATGGAAATCACCGATAGGGAATTTGAGAAGGCTCTGTGTCCCGACGGAATGCATTCAAAGGACAGGAAGGGTTTGGCGGCTTGCTTTACGGACGTGACGGCGATGCCAGGTGCGTATCGAAAGACTTACTCTGTTGAAAAGCCTGATATGTTGGAGTATGTGTTTGAAGGGGCGGTGAACATCATCGCCCAGGCCACGGGTAAGAGTGCGGTTGTCGCGGATGGCCAGTGGAGGTCGGCCGGAAAGACCCGTCTGCGAGGGATCAAGAGTGCTGCCGATTCGATGCGCATGTCTGACGAGATCCACCAGACTCAAGCGACAATTTTCGAGCAACAGGAGGACAGCGTGAGGGCTTTTCTCCATCGCCTCCATTACAGCAACACCCAGATCCGCACTTACCAAACTACCGGCCTCTGGCCTCGCTTGATCACGGATTGCTTCACCAACTACATCCACCTCATCCAGATGTTGCTCCACTGGTCTGCTCTACATGGTTACGCGAACGGACTAGCTGAACGAATGCTCACCCACCATGCGAACCAGCTGCATCAAATCCGAACCTACGCTCCCAGCTACACCCGCTTCCAGGCCCGAGTCTACATCTACCTCCGGGAGGCCAAGGCCAGTCAATTCGACCACATCTCCGTATATCGCCCCCTTCTTCAGGACATTATCGACAAATCCATGGGTGACGGGGGCCAGGCCGGGGGCGGGGGCGGCAGCGGCGGCACTCAGAACAGCGGGAGCCAAGCTTGTTTGTGGTGCAAGAGCAAGGCCGCACATGACAAAATGGGTGTGGCCAAGGGATACTCTTCATGCCCTTTCAAATCGGGATGCAATCGAACTCAGGCCAAGGCGGCGGCTAAGCACTTACTGGCAGCATTCGATGCAAATCCGAGCCTGGACAAAGCTGAAGCTGTCCGGGCGGCTATTGCGGCGGCAACCGACAACCCTTAGGCTGATGATGTATGACGGGGGACTTGATGATTAGGCTGGCTACTACTGCAACCACGCTTCCCTCTGTCTGTGTGTACTGTTGATTTATTCGGCAAACTGGGGATAGTTTGCTCGCGAACTGGATGGGGCTCTGTTCTCATGGTTGGCATGCTGGATGGTGTTTATACCACGGCTCTGTAACGCTTAAGCTGCAATTGATTGCTTCAAACAATCTACTTGGTTATTGGCTTGCCTGTGTTGCACACTTCACCGCAGGCGACTTTCGTTTTTTTGGTTTGACGACAGCAGGCATGGCCGCACGAAGTGCCTTGCTCCTGCCACTGAGGTCTCTCCGTAGTTGATGAATTGACTGGACGGATGACGCGTGGCTATCGGTTGTGACCCTGAATTGTCTGCATTGCCTGGACCGGTCGGATTGGCCTTCCATGACCGCCATTCCAGGCCACATGAATTGGTTTATCTGCCTGTTGCCTGCCTGTTGCCTTTGGAAACCCGCCGTCTCACTCCTGCCCCCTCTGCCACTAACACAACCAACTATCCTGCTACGCAGGTGAGTTTGATAGTGTTCCAAATGCTGTGGCGGCAATGAGTGTGAAGGAGATGGTGTCCACCCAATGCAGTTTTATTCGGTCCTACGGCACCTTGGGCGACAGCTTGGGTTTGATGCAGGAGGCTTGGCAGGACCTGAGGTTTATGTTTTCATCCCGGAAGGCTCCGGGCTCTCCCGAGGTGCACCATACACCTTGGCCTCGTTGTCCAATGGACCTCCTTCTCCGACACCCAGTCGATCTGCTGGCCATCGAGTGTGGGAGTTGGCAAAATCCTAAGCCCTCTGCCAAGGGGCACCGTTGGGAACATTTGGTGGCAACTGCTCCTCTCAGGCTACGGCCTTGGATCGTTATTGAGGTGTGGCCGCCCAATTCGCTACTGTGGGATCTGGGCCCCACTGGAAAAGGCACGTGCGTGCGCTGGAATCTCCTTGGCTATACCACCAAGGTGAAGGTCGTCGATTCCCAACGTTGCGGCGGAGCTATCGACCAACCGCCGGCACTGGTAGTACGCGACCGATCCGACAGATGGGAATGGGCTGATTATAGCCACCTGGCTCCACCCCGTCCTATGCAGAATCTACTGACTCCCAAAGGTCTCCGGCCCCGTCGCAAGCAGCATGGCCCCATTCCCTCTATTACCCCTCTCCCCTCCGCCTGCGCCGACCCCATGCCCTCAAAGCCATTCGCCTGGATTCGGGAGGGAGACGAGCCCCGCACCTTACTACCAGAGGAGACGAGCCGCGGCCTGGGGTCCCAAAGACCTGGGGAATTGATCCCGCGGCTCTCACATCGAAGGTCCTCCTCAACTCCACCAGCGTGTTTCACTGGGAATATGTCAGCCAATGTTTCCTCCTTTTGGGAGCAACGAAGCCAGTGGCTCCCATCTCCACCGCTGTTCCATTCGGGCCGGAACCTCCTCCTTCCGAGGATTATGATGCAACTGACTGGCGGCCTCCGGACATGACACCGGAAGGCGAATGGCACACGGCCCGTGTAGAACGACTTCGTTGGGCCGCCAGTTTCTTTGACAATAGCGACGAGTTAGTGGCCCAGGGATTAGAGCTGCTTGCTATCCATCGCGCCAATTACGACGCGGACGGCCCCGCCCCAACTCAATTGCAACTCCTTTGGTGGGAATTTCCCGCCTCGTCCTGGGACAACGTCCGTCTCGGGGGCTCTATGAACTTCCTCACGGAGCCAAAACACCAAATCCAGCCCAACAATCCCATGAATGCTGAAGAGCTGGTGGTGGCTGCGGAGTTTGTCAATGAGCTCATGGCTCTGGGCGTCCTCCGCCCGCCAAAAGATAAGGGCGGACAGCCCATTGACGTTGTCACAAATGCCCCTCTATTCACGGTCCCTAAGCCTGGGCAGCCCGGGCAATACCGCTGTATTGCGGATATGTTGAAGGGTGGTCAGAATGAAGCGGTGGGCAGTGATCCTGTCGTGCTTTGCCGAGCAGGCCACATTATTGATCAGATGTATCACGGGGGCTGGTCTGCCGTCTACGACTTCTCGAAATACTTCTACAACTACGGTACCCGCGCTGAGGATCGCCCATACCTCGGCCTCCTCCACCCTGTCACTGAGGAAATGTTGACCTATTATGGCCTGCCAATGGGAGGAGGCAATTCCCCAGGAGTCGCCTGCCGGGGAGGGGAAGTTTTCCTTCGACTCCTACGGGAATCTCACCACGTCTTCCAAGGCGCAGCCGGTGCCAACTGCTGGTGGACCGGCTTCCAACAAGATGGAGGCTACGACCCGCAGCACGGCTACGGCTATACCTTAAACAATGCATGGGGCGCGGCTGTACTCCTGTGGGAATATGTGGACGATTTTTGCCAACATGCTCCTAACCTCCGCCTCATCTACGAGGCCCGTCGTATCTTCATGGGCGCTGCCTGCAACTTCGGGTTTCTGTGCCACCCAACAAAGTGTCCTCTTCCGGCTCAAATTGTCAAGTTCGTGGGCTTCCTCTTCGACACCGTTGGTTTTCCCTTGCTGCGAGTGCCGCTGGAAAAGCGCGAGCGGGCCCTAGCGGTGGTCGAATACCTGCTGGCTTCACCAGACAGCCAGTTCTTCTCTCGCCTCTCCCTGTCGGTCTCCACTGGCATTCTTCAGTCTCTAGTTAAAGCCACACCAAACTACATTGGCAGCACGTACCTCCGCCGCCACTACGACCTGCTTCGACCTCCTGGATTAGGCATCGGCCTAGCCCCGTATTGCACACGTACTATTATCCCTCACGATGTGCGAGCCGAATTAGCCTGGTGGGCGTCCTTCCTCCGCTCTCATCGCGGGCGCTTCTCCCGCACGATGCGGTCAGCTACTCTTATTCCTAAATGGGGCGATGGTTCTGGGACTGGTACTGGCAGTACACTAGGCCTTCCCAATCAGCCCTTGCGTATGTGGCAGGGGCAATGGACACCCGTGATCTTCCAGTTCACCTCCAACTGGAAGGGGCTCAAAACTTTGCTCCTCACGCTGCAACACCTTCAACGTCTTTCCCTCGAAGACTTGGCCGATCTCGTGGGTACTACTGTCTTCTACTTCACCGATAACTCGGTGACTTATTGGATCAACCAATCAGGCTCGTCTCCCGTTCCCGCTCTCCACGACCTCATTTGGGATATCAAATGCCTCGAGCTGCTCCTTGGCGTTCGCCTCCAAGTCGTACACGTCCCGGGAGTTGTTATGATCCTACAGGGGTCCAATGCCCTCAGCCGAGGCGTCTGGATTACCCCATTCCAAGCTACCCTTGATCAGCGGCAACTCACTGCTGCAGTTTTTGCCCCGCTATGTCCCGACACAAACCTCATTGTGTCATACATCCACCGGTATGGGCTGCCACCCACCTTTCGGATTCAGCCCTGGGACCAACAATGGTGGGCCAGTGATCTGCTTAACAATTTCACCGTTTGGTTCCTTCCTCCGGAATTAGCTCAACAAGCCATCACCTTTACTCTCTCCGCATGGGTCCAACAACCACGCTCCACGGCGGCTCTCTTCTTCGTCCCCTGCATCATCCAAAGCTTCTGGTTTGGCCTCTCTCGGCATATTACCGAGCTCGAGCTCTTCAAGCATCGCGACTTCGCCCTTCACACTCAACCATTGTTGCCAATTCCTGTTGTTGTCTTATACTTGGCTCCTCACATTCTGTCTCTTCGTTCACCCTCCAGGGTGGACACGCCTGCCGTGCCCTCCGACATTCGGTTGCACCGTACAGAAGCGGAGCACCTGCGCGGGTTGCAACCTACCTCTCTCGCCGGGGAAGTACCTACTGACATGTACATTCACCCACCGGGGCTTCTCCCTCACAACTGGCAAGATGATGGCCCCCTGCCACACTAGTTACCACGCGGAATGCATCCGGGTAGGCTCGCCATTCTCTTCGCGACTCAAGCACGGTGCCGGCCTCTGCTTCCCGAAGGTTCGTCATTGGGGCACTTTTATTTGTGAATTATGCACCGTCCGCGCAGTGGTCCAACGTGAACTGCACTGTGCCTCTGACACTTTGCTCCTCCAACTCGAGCGCATGTGCCTTATTGACACCGCCAATGCTTGGGCCCTTGGCACTCATACCCAGTACCAGGGCAAGCTTTCCATCATCAGAGCATTCGAAGCCACCCACAATTTCACTGTTCTTCGGCAGCCTCTGCTGGTTCGCCCACCCTCCTCCATCGATATCCCGCTCATGTGGATCCAGGAATCTTACGGCCTTCGTCGGTCCACTAAGACCAACTCTCCTATTGCTATGGCCACCGTCCGTCATCTTCGTAGCGCTGCTAGTCAGTTCCTTGGTTGGGAACTGATGCTACAACATCCTATGGCCACCTACCTCGACAGCCAACATCGTGTCATTCAGCAACCATGCCGCGCCACCGACTGCTATTCTTACACGCTCCTCACCAAAGGCATGTCCGGTCGCCTCGGTACCGAGTCCAACCCATCCGCCACCCTCCTCTTCTGCCATGTTGCCTATATGGACAAAGTCTTCGATACCAACTTCCGGGCCGCCGCCACGTTCGAGGCCCGTCGTTGTTGGGCCCTCGCGGGCCTAGCCAACCTGTCATTTTGGCTTGGCTGGCTCCGTTCCATGGAAGTGTTCTCCCTTACATGGGATGATATCAGATATCACCGTCGTCACCCCAGCGGACGGGCCGCTCCATGACCTTCCGCCCGGCCTGGGCATGATCCTTTATCGCCTCCTCCCTCAGACTAAAACCAACCGCACCACCTCCGCTGACGTCGTTGTGGCCTACACTACCGGGTCCGGACTTTCTCCAGGCCGTTGGTGCCTCCATCTTTCGCGTCTCCTGTTTGGCACCTCGACCTGGCCGTCCTCTTCCGCTCCTATCTTCAGGGAATCGGACGGTTCTCCTTGGACTTCGTCCTTCTTTCGTATTAATTTCGTCTACCCCTGCCTTACCCAACAACATGCCGGGGGCGACCCATACCTTCAACCCTTTCACGGTGAAGGTAATTCTATACCAGAAAAATTTTGGAGTATGCATATGTATTGTCGAGGTGCCCGCAGCCAATCCACCCGCGGTGGCACACACGGCTCACACAAATTTAAGATCGCTAAGCCCATGCAAGTATAAGAGCACGGCCGCTGGCACCGCCGCGGCGGCTCTGAAGCCATCGACTTACAATACAATTCCTGGACTTATGCAGATCGTCTTCATATCACTTTATGCTGTCAATAATCCTCATCTCCGGCATCCTGCTCTGCTTGGGGGTTACTTGACCAGGTCAAAACTGGCGGGCCAGGGGGAGTTTTGAGAGATGCAGGCACCTTTGGGGCTGGGGAAATAGGACCTTTCAA
>JALLPI010001157.1:0-11574 GCA_036939935.1 Cyclotella atomus
AGACGTAGGTGGAGTTGTCCATGGCTAAATGCACGGAGAGGTGCAAATAGTCACACACTTTGAATCACGCTTTGAAGCTCGTAATCCTGATGTGATGGCGGATCTTTAGTTGTGGTTGCGATGCTTGGTTGTTGTGGCTTTGGCATGCTGGGCGACATTATTCGGGCTGGATTTGAGAAGAAGGGGGCAGTAGAAGCGGCACGGAAGGAACGTGATAGGCTCTCTGCTGGTTCAAGATGATAGATTGAAAGGCGATGGACCGAAGGCAGAGGGCATCGTCACACCACCTGAGTCCGAGATGTCAAATGTCGCTATAGATCCCCACGAATTTGCAAGTAGGACGAGAAGGCACCATCAGAAGACGTTCTCTCGTCATGAATAATCTGCTCGTGCTCCACATCATTTGTGACCTCGCCACGATCACTAACACCACGCTTCAAATACCTTGTCCTAGCAAGATGCCTCGATCGTCTAGCCAACAGCACCAAATTCAACCACCTTCTATAATCATGCAACTTTCTCTGAATAAATGCTCCATGAACAACAGGTAGAGCCCGTTAATGAATTGGTGCACCCCTCCAACTCTTTGGTCAAGAAGAAATGAAAATTCCAAGCATACATATCCTTAAACAGTGGATGAGGGAATGGCTCGCTTCTCATGGCCAAGAGATTACTCCTGTAAACTTCTCGTTAAATAATACTGTAGGGAAGAAGAAGTTTTTGGTTAGGTCCACTGCTTGGAGAGACCTTGGTCCACTATTTCACGGTTCGTTAGACCAAGACCTAGGAAGCGTTTGCCCGGATTGATCCTAATTATTAGTAATGAAGACATATTATAGCTAACAACTAAGTAACAACATATTGGTCACTGCCATAGTTTTTCTTAATGAAAGTAAAGACAAATAGACGTAGCTTGAGCTGATGTGTAAGACAAGCAACTATTCTGTGGCGATGTAAGTCCAGTAACCCATGACTCCATCTCTACACAGAGTGATCAGCTTCCCTTTTGATGTAACTGGTAGTATTGCACTGACCACACAACTCTTCATGTGGACATTCTTACTCCTTCCAGGAAGGCGAATATTCTTGCCTTGATGGCAGGATAGACAACCAACTCTTTTATGACTGTTCAAGTCCCATCCAAAAATCCTGCCGTCGTTGCCACCAGAGGTCAAAAGGATATTGCCAACATTCATGCACCACTCAATGGACCCTACATGAGCACCAGGGATATCTCGTCTCAACTTCAACTCCACGTTAATTATTCCTCTCAATTCCTTGTACGACACACTCCAAAACCTTAGATCTCCATTATTGTTGCCAGTCACGAACATATTACCCCCGATTGTACTGGCAATAGTGACAGGATGGTTGTCTCCGCCACCCTGTCCGCCGACAAGCTTTTTAAACACAGTTCCTACCTCGCCAATTGACCAAAGTTTTACCATTCCCGATTTATCCCCAGTGACAAGAATGCCATAAGTATACCCCTCGTCACAAACTTCAGTAGATGTCATTGAAAAGATTGGGCAGTACACATCATTCCAGCATGCTAAAACTGATTGTTTGTAACTAGGATAGCAGTAAACTTCTCCTCCACAACACGCAGAAAATAGCATAGGATGGGGTGTATTGTTCTCATCATAAAAATTGCCAACTGCAAGGCAGGTTACCTCACTCTTGTGGGCATGCCAGTAAGATGATAGAGAAAAGGTGTAACTAGCACCATCATTTGAGAGCATTGCATGGATGGAAGCCACTCGTCCTGATGCATACCCAATGAAGGCCACCGGTGGAGCAATGCTTTCTTCTTCATCCGACTCGATTTCCATATTTGATGGGCTCAAGATACATGACAAAACCTGTCCGCCATCTTCACCGTCATCACCCAACGACAGGAAGCGATAAGGACTACTCGAAGAATCAGAACCATTCGTCACATGCACGAGAGATGAAAAGATCTTCACCCCATCAAAGTCGCCATGAAGAAGCAACGGCGGCTCCCAATCAACTGTTGCATTCGGGGGTCTGGAGAGATTGCTTAGAACGTGCAATCCAAAGTATCCATGCGACGATTCTCCAGGATCGAATCTAGGATTGTCGTAGAATATTGCCGATTCCTCATACGCAGGAGGTCGCAGTAAACCGAGAGTGTTCGGCAAAATGATACTACACTTATCATCCTCGATCGCCTCCATTGATTTCTTCAAAGCAGCAACACCAACCCATCTGTCTTTCCAAGTGGTACCAAAGTGTTCAGATGCAACTGGACTCATGTCAAACCTTTTGATAAACAGCGAGCGGTACAGGTTCTCCGACAGGTATTTATCTTTCAGCAACATGTTGGTCTGCTTGGAAGTAGAGCAAAAGGACATCAATGACTTGATAGATGGCACGAAGGATGCTATACGAAAAAGCACATCACATGCAAGCCCATCCATTGAATATCCAAATAAAAGTTGATGACATCCTTCACGCTGTGACGAGGTTAGTAGGTTGTGCTCGTTCTCGTATGCATCTGGACCAAATTCATCGATTATTAAAGCCTTGAATCCTTTTGTTTTCCACCTGGCTCGCAGTACTTCACCCGGTCTCGACCCGGCAAAGTAAAGATCACAAATCTTCTGCCACTCATTGCCCAGGGTCTTGTGGGCACCCCACAAACGCAAGTCGTCTTCACGAGAAAAGGGAGAACGATTGATTTTTGGATCGAGATGGTTGACATATCGGTCTCTCACTCGTTTTACTGGAGTGCCGAACCTATCGGCAAGCTGTGTCCAGAATGACAACACTTTAGACTTGTCTTGGGCTTGCTTGTGCTTGTATTCAGTGACGGTCCCCAAGATGATCTTGTCTTCAGCCTTGGTCCATTTTCGCTCTTTGCCCCAGAGGCAGCTTCGATGTGTATTGCGAGCCTTCTTCTTCTTATTTGGAGGGGATGACGCCTTCTTTTTGTGTTTGGATTTCTGATGCCTCCTTTTTTTGACTGCCGCCTTCTTTTTCGCTGGAACGATATCATCTTTCTCTTGTGCCTCGGTTGGCTGCTCCAGTTTTGCACTGCAATTCATCTTCTTGGCGCGAGGGCTTCTCCTGCGGGATCCATCGCTTTCATTACTTGAAGAGGACAACATCTCCATCTGTTTCTGCTGCTTCTGCTGCTGTTCGGCTATCCAAACTTCATCGAGGGTTCGAGTGGGCCTTCTGTCCCTTTTGCTAGAGCGTTTGGCGGGTGCACCACCACTCCTCTCGATGGATGGATTGGAGGAGGATTCGGCACACGAGTCTTGTGTGGCCAGTGCACTCAGGTTGGCAAGGCTCATATCTTCGGCATCTCCATCATCGTCGTGGTTCGTTGCGTGAGCCGGAGAGAGGGAGGGAGAGCGAGAGTCATGAATGCATCACAGAAAAGGCGGGAAAAGTGGTAAAGATAAGAGAGAAGAGAAAAGCACCGTCATCAATAGCAAATAAGAAACAGAACCCTTGGTCACCTCAACCAAATGGGTAGCATTAGAAGAAGTCCAAAGAACCATGTTTTTATGAATCAACTGCTTCAAAAATTAGGTTATCGTAATATAAAACATCCTTGAGATTTCCAACTTTTGTTACCTCAGAAACATGGTGTACTGTTAGGGTTAGTGAATCAACTGCTTCAAAAATTAGGTTATCGTAACACAAAACATCCTCGAGATTTCCAACTTTTGTTACCTCAGAAACATGGTGTACTGTTAGGGTGAGTGAATCAACTGCTTCAAAAATTAGGTTATCGTAATACAAAACATCCTTGAGATTTCCAACTTTTGTTACCTCAGAAACATGGTGTACTGCAAATGAACATGAAAATGAACCCACTGGTACTTCAAGTAGCTTCTATAGGCTCCAATATATCCAATTGACTCCAATGGCCAGATTTAGCATGTACAACAACAACTTTTAGCAATGAATAGATACCTACTAGGACCATTTGTGTCTCCATGTGTTTATAGCGATTGTAACCATGCAAATCTTACCTTTTGCATAAGCATAATTCCACCGATACCATGTCAATTCAAGAAATAAGTGGCTAGAAATAAAGCCCTTAATTTCCTCTATCAGATGGGCAGCTTTGCAAGGCAAAATAATATTGATACTGTCAATGAAGGTGAATGGATATGTGAGAGAGGCCGAAGAGGAAGAGGAAGATTTAGATATGATGTGAAAGACTGCACAATTGATACCCCAATAAAGAGGATTGGGCAAGTCCATCTGGTTGGTACTCAAACAACATTTATCTGCACACAGTTCCACTGTCATGGGCATATAAGACAAATGACACACTAGAGAACAGGCACAAACTATGGCAAAATTACTGCGGCACCATCCCAGAAGTAATGGTGAACCCTGTGACGATTTAACATCATCTGTGGGTGATAGTGATACGTCTTTTCCAAATAAAGATAGATCTCCTCAGTCATCATAGCATGTTTGGCTTGCCAGTCCTTGCCCATTCTGACGGTACAGAGTTGCTCAGCAGACCAATATGTATCCCATCTCTATCAAGGAAGTAAGTTGGCCCATTCAAATCCAAGAGTTCATACTGCTTGTGCACCATGAGACCCGAGAATGACCCCCCTTGTTTGTCCGTGACCGACCAAGAATATCCCCCGAATCTTTCCGCTCTCGGCACAACCACCATGCAAAACAAGCGATGGATCGACAGCTCTACAGACAAACCATGGCCGAGTAAGACCATGCTACCAGCACAAAAGTTGCTTCACATCATGTATGACCAATCAACTATATTCATTACTGTATAGAAGTCGATTATCTTGCTAACAAGCACACAATAACCTCTATCTAGCACAAGCTAGTGATTTGCAAACATCAGCCGCATTGACATTTGATATACAACCTTCACTTCTCTATACTTCTATATGTGTCCCAGAGCGATTGTTACAATGGAATGTTGGCCGAAAGTGGCCATTGAACTTAGTTATGATGCGCTGAAAGTGGTTGATTTTGCATGATGATTGTTAGCCATTTTCTTCATGTCCGAGGGTTTGTGGAGAAATCTTGAACAGATTTTGGAAGAATCTGATATCCTTACCTTTTAGGTTGGAAGGTAACAGCTGTAATTATTAAAAAACTTTTAGCTACTAAAGGTTGGAGTCTCGATTCTCAGGTCTCATCCAGCCATGAAACATTCTACAGAGCTCCATTGCTCCATCAAAGTTACCGTGCCTTTTAACATTAGTGATGAGGTTATCCGGCGCACTCATGTTAAAGCTGGGGCCCAGTGTGTGCTTTGTTGAAAAAGAAAATAATGACTTACTAGGAATGATCAATGATTAGGTTATCCAGCACAAAAAACCAGTTATATCGGCCTAACTGATGCACCCTCTTATATCATGACCTTGATAATTGCAAAAAGAGTTCATGTTATGTGATGGGAGGTGGTTTCAAATGGGCTCTTTGATTTTAGATATATCATTGGTCACCATTGGGCATTGATTAAGGTCCAGCAGGTAGAGGGCAGGCAAAGCAGGGTTCAAGAAGTCCGTATGCTAAGATTGGGATAGGTGGAGTTGTTGCTCTTCATCTTCAATGTCAACTGATACTCTTCCGGCAGGAGTATCATCATCTGCGGCATCAAAAACAAGTTGCAATTGACCAAGTGTGTCTGCAGCTTGGTGATTGCTGTCAGCAAGGGCAGCGCTGGTGGCTGATAGACACCATCTGTAGGTGGAGTGGTTGTGGTTATGGATGTGGGCACAGCATCAGTGTGATTGAAGTCTAATGGTGTGGGCAGCGGCGGAGAATTGGACTGCTGCGATGGGTTGGAGCAGGCACTGCTGGAGTTAATTGATGGGGGTAAGAGCTGTTGCTGGAGGCAGATGAGGAGGATGCGGATGACAGACACGTGGAACTGGCGAATTGGCGAAGACCAGACCTTCCACTGAGTCCATAGTGGACTGCTACGTAGATCACAGCAACTCTTATAGTTTCAACCTTACAGGTGGAGGCAAGGTAAAGTTAAATAAAAGGATACCTAATGCAAGAGTAAAGATACCAAATGCAAGATTGGGTCTGTCATGTCAAGAGAGTGGAGGCAGGGAGGAGGAGGCGCGTGGGCTACTTGCTGAAGTGGGCCACGACCCACGACTCTCTCCTTCTGCGAAGTTCGGACATCAACATACAAAATCTAAATCCATCACCTGGTCGCAAACACCATGAACAAGCCATTAATCATCCATACCAACGGCGACACAAGCTACATAGACATCCTACCCACCCGTAATCTAAGCGATGCGCGCGAAATCATCCTCCAAGAATTTGATGCAGAGCAATACCCATCTGCAAATGGTGCATTCACATTCAAGATTGATGGGTTAAGAGTTTCTCGTGCTCAAGAGAAGAAGAATATTGTAGCCGATATCCTTGCAAGTGGAAAGAGGGTCGAACTTGTTCCACCACTTAACCGCGATCCTGTGGCCTTTGTCACGCCGGCATCGCACAACAGCTCTGCTATTCGTGGGCCAACGAATCAATCTTCTGTTCACAACAAGTCCGAACGAGATATCCATGGGTCCGAGCCATTCGCATCCGCAGATCCGTCCAAATCAACAATTTCTGGAAAGAACTTATTCAAGCCAACTGAAGTTGGTTGTAGTGCTCAGAAAACGGCTGGACAGCAGAGTGTACACAATACCCCAACTCCAAATAAGCCGTCTCAAGTGCAGAAGGTGCAGCAGGTGCAACCCGGTGGAAAGTGCAACGACAAGTTGCCACAGAAACGCGCTGCTGCTAATCTTTACAGCAACTCTGATCTCAGTGGGGCCAAAAAGAGTGCATCGTGGGATGTAAGCAAGTGTGGTGTTAGAAACGCTGGGAAGCCATTACACGACAGTACGTGGAGCAGTGATGGACCAGCAATGTATTCACATGATATATCTTGCAACATCCAACAAGTAGAATTGAAGAAAACTGTCGTGATGATTGACCTGTGTGATTCCAGTGAAGACGATTCCAAACCAGCTGCTGTCGACCCCATTACTGTTTCTACCACAGTTGTCAAGGACTTTACATCCATGGACGGCGCAGAAAGGAAAGTATACCTGAGCGACGGAAAGAACCTAGTTAATTTCTTCAAGAGAACACTATCCAACCTAACTGGAGCCGAGTGTGAAGTATGCGCTGAAACTGGAGTCGAAAAGCGCTGCAACAGCTGTGGCAAGTTCTATCATGGCGTCTGCGTGGACGAAAGCTGTCACATTGTTTGCCTTGGCTGCCAGACTTCTGATCCGCAATGTCATTTATGCAATCAGGAGGGAGGAATCATTGTCAAGTCATATGCAAAGTGCGCAAGGATGAAGAGGTGGAAAGGAAAGAAGGGAGAATACGAGGCGAGCTTGTTTGGAAATGGCAACTATTGCCATATGATTTGCGGGATGTAAGTCAAGTTTTGTCGTTCTTGCAACGAAAATGTATGTATTCGGTTGTGACATGAACATTTTAATCATTATGTCATTCCACAGGTTCAATCCATCGACAAGCATTCAAACATCTGATGATGATCGTGACCATACAACTATTAACTGTTCAGCATTGGTAATGTGGGACGGAAAGTCACATATCTCGGGCGATTTAAGCTGTCATTTGGTATGTTCTCATTCAACTTGTGTGTTCAAGGATTCTACAACATCGTATTTAATACAGTGCTTGTGTTCTTACATTATAGTGCGGAATGACTAACGGCGCCAAAGTCAAGTGCGATATGTGCGACGACTCGTTTCATGTATCATGTGCTCGCCAGGCCGGACTCGAAGTTGCAGATGGACATCCTCTAAAGTGCTTCAAGCACCTTAGGTGTCAGTTTGTTCTTCGTGGCAGATTGGAAGACATGTTGAATGTCGAGAAGGCGAGGTGGTCAGATGAATCATTCAAACCGGATGCACCAATGCATTGGAATCATGCAGCAGGTTTGATGCATTTTGCGACTGATATTCTCCGCACTATTGGATGGGCTTGGAGATGGACAGATTGGTGGGTTGCCGAAGGAGATAATTGGGAGCCGTACATCAAGGACGGGGAAGTCGAAGAAGAAATGACAGATATTGAGCTGAAACGAGTTAGAAGTACTCCGGCAAGCAGAGCCCAAGATGCTAAGAGATGCCGTCTCGAGGACGTGGGTGCTGCACTACGCAATCGTTCGTATGATCGCGTTGAAAAAGAGGCATTGGAGCTAGCATTGACAACTGTGCTGTGCACCCCAAGTTTGGTCGGCCCTTTGAACAAAGAAGAGATCGAGTTCTTCACAACTTGGCTTTCGCTGGCTTACCAATCCAAATCTCGAAAGTTAGGGTTCGGTGTTGACAAAATCCCGGTTTTAGACAGTGGTTTCTGTACTCGTGAGGATGGTAGTCCAAAGCATAAGCTTGGAAGGCGCCATCTGCCAGGGAAGATAACAACACGTTAAGTTGTCTCTAGAGATCCATTGTTTGATTTTTGATATGTGTACCAAAAATAGAGTATTAACCTGTATTTACAAGTGGCTCTAGAGAGACTACTCACATTTGCTTGAAGGTTGAACATGTTCATATGCATCTTCAGCAGCAAGTCTTTCCCAGAATAGCTTATAATCTCTCAAATATGGCCAAATGTAACACAGCAGGTCGAACACAGATGCTCCTAGTTGCCTGGCTCTCTCTCTCTGCATCCCACCCCAACTTCTTTCGCAGCTCCTTAAAATATGCATCTCAAGCGTGCCTGAGAAGCAATCGAAGCGCAATGCAATCTGATTCGAGCAAATTTTTTTCAGCCCTTCATTCGGTTTGTCTGGCTCATACGAAACGTTGGCATGCATGTTCGAATTGGCTCTCTCATACGATGCCATACTCTTCTTTACTTAGATCAAGTATTGTATTTCAGTGACATGACGTTAAATGAAGTCCATGTGTTACTACTAGTATACAATGGTTTGAAGTATGTACACAATGTGAATGCGTTATTAGCTGGAATCCTCTGTCAAACTAGATGGCGCATGAACCATCAAACTAAGTACTTTGACATTGTACAATCCTTCTCGAATTCTACCAATCTCCTCCGCAATCAAAGTCTCAAAAGCATGCTTTCCATGCGCCAACTCCATCAAATCATCTATTTTGTAATTTGCATTCCTCACAGCCTCCAAAACAGTTGTAGGTTGCTTCCTCAATATGAATTGTTCGCGTTTGAGCAGTGGTATTCAAATTCCAAATGATGAAGAATGTCCAGTCCACGAGACGTTTGATGAGTGATTTGAAGGAGGATATGATTTCATATGGATGTATCTTGGATAGCATTGCTTCCTGCGTTAAATGTTGATGATGAACACGATGTGTCGGTATCTTCTGGTATGCAGCTTTGTCGTATTTGCATACAGTATATCTCACCGTTCTATCTTCTATAATAGAATTCACACGATCAATTTTCCTCCTCGCAAAGTCTTTATACTCCAAACTTGATGTATAGTTTTCACCTGTTGCTTTCGTTTGATTCTCTCCCGTATCTTGACGATGGGATGTGAAACAAGCTAAGCTGAAAACGACTCTGATACGACAAGCTCTCCACAAGTGTTTCCCAACTGCCTCGTTCCTACCGACACATTGTTAGTGTAGAGAGTGATCCTTGCTTCTGAATGACGACAAAGACAACCAAGAGAGTCGGCAACTCCTTGGCAATAACGATTGAGGTTCACCAGCTGCTCAACCTCAACTGCTTCAGTCAATTGTACCCCCCACCAGGCATTTGAATCTGCTGTATGACTAGATGTAGAGTTGGAACCGTCGATTGCTTTTGCGGCTGCTAAGTTACCCCAAGTTGACGATTGGCTAGCTGATCCTTGTTTAGCTACATTACTGCCAGATGTCGAATGGATCTGAAATTCAAGCACGTGCAGATGCTCTCCCGTGGTAGCCTCGACGCGGACCTTATCAGCAGTGAGTGCATTCGATGTAGTAAATGATTCACCAAGCAATGACCCTCTCCTCTCTCCTATGCCTGTGTTGCTCTGACTTGCTACTTTTGAAAGTAGTGTAAACTCAGAGACAACAAGGTTGGAAGAAAAGTCAATGAGGGATGCAATAGTCTTGATCTTCAATTTCAGTAGGTTCCTGAGATGGGAAACTTCCAGTTCGGCCATTCATATGAGTTTGAGTAAGTCTGTGCCATTGTAATCACTTTTGTATTTGGCAAGTAGTAGATCATAAACCTCACGCTCATGCTCATGCACAAAAGTCTTGTCATTGTACATGGTATTCATCTATTACATCTTGAGTCCAATTATGGACGGGTGTGAATGCTCATCTTGTATGGTGGAGTGTGGCTAGGCTAGCCGCAACCACAGGTTGGAGCTTTGGATGAGAGTCTTGTATATGCAAAAGGAGGATGGACGGAAGAAGTGAGCAAGAGGCCTCTTTTATGTCGTGAGACAAGTATCTCCAAAAAGATTTCGAGCGGGTGTCAACGCGTCGGCCGTCCAGCCTCTCTCTTCTGGACAACCCAACGACGACGATGATGCAGAGCGCAAACGACATATTGCATCGCTTCATTTATCGCAGCACCACACTGACTGACCACCATCACCATCATTGCTCTTCGCTAAAACTCGAAAGATGATGCTGAACAGAGCCCTCCGCAAAACACTCGCCTCTCAGCAAACCCAATCGATCCTTCGTCAGACTGGTCTACGCCCCGTTCGGCTCATCGCACCGTCATTCTCCACCGCCGTCCAAACATCGTCGTCATCATTGGCTCCTCCTCGAGCCTCGTCGGCTTCCGAATCGACCCCCTTTGTATCCACGCCGAGCCGCAAGTACGAATACTTCACCAATGTGGAGCTGACTCCTTCCGGCGTGGCAGTCATCAAGTTTGACAATCCCACCAAGAAGGTCAACAGTGAGTACAGTCATTGAAGATGCCACAGTTGGTAGTTGCTTGATTGTATTTGGAGCAGCAGTTCATTGGTTGTCAATAGCTCAAGTGAACTGATAACTTGCTCGCTTTCTGGTTGATTGTTGCATGGCTGCACTCGACAATTTACTTGCAACAGTTGCTTGATTGCATTTCGTTGTCAGCTCGAGTTGAAATAACTATCTACTCATTTTGCTAACGAACACTTCTTCTCTTTCTGGTTTATTATTGCATGGCTCCGCACTCAACAATTCGCTCGTCGTCCCGCTGAATGTGGCTCGTTACAATCCAAATACATTACAAAGCACTCTCCTTCTCCGTAATGCGAGAAGCACGCACCCTCTGGAACGAACTGGCCTCCAATCCCTCTCTTAAATCGGTAGTGTTTACCTCCACCAAAGACTGCTTTATTGCCGGTGCCGACATTTTCGATATTTCTTCAGTGAAAAATAAAGAGGAGCTGGTGCCCGTCATTGAGGAGGCGCTGATGTTCTTTTTGAAGATGAAAGAGAGGAGTGTGCCGATGGTTGCGGCGATTCATGGTCCTGCTCTTGGTGGTGGCTTGGAGTGGGGTGAGTGTAGTTGGTTGTTAGCTGGTTGGTTGTTTGCTTGTATTGCTATGGCATTGTTTTACCAACAATAGTCATC
>JALLPI010001158.1:0-11574 GCA_036939935.1 Cyclotella atomus
TGTACGATATGGGTGTAACGGTAATGTGACACAGATATTGTGTGAACGGACAGATATTGATTGATGTACCAACATACATTTTCGATGTGTGATACATGTGTACGTACCTACTACTTAGGTGAGTCTAGGTATCGGAGCGATTGGTTCTCAGATGCTGAGTTTTATTTCTCACATACCTATTTTATTCATCACACTGAGTATTTTCAAACATCCACTGCAATTCTGGGAGTTTGAGTTGTATAACAAGCTAGCTTAACAAACCATTTTTTGAAGTCTGACACCTTCCTCCCAACCATTGTTTAGCAAAAACACATGAGTTCTTAAGAATTTTTGAGATCAAGTGCTGCAAGAAGCACTGATCATTCCAGCCCTGATCAGTCACTCACTTTGGACACAGAAACATCCATTATAATTATATTGAACTTCATGTACAAGAAAAAGCCCATGGTTTGTCGAATGTCCAATGGCTCTTTCAAGGGTTCTGCTGATCAGCCGTGTGGCATAATTAGGAGAACATCAACACGCCAAGTTACTTGGAGAAGATTGTTCTTACACACCATCTGCTCTTATAACCTGATTTTATATTGTATACATTTTGGTTTTGAACATAAAAACCAATAGAGATGATGCATGTTATTGCTATTGTCAAAATTGGAGTTGCAGTACCATGCAATAGTATGCAACTTATAGTGGAGATTCCAATTCCAATGATTCTAACCTTGTCATTGTCATGATCTGACATGTGACATAATAAGAACATGTAGATACCCAAATAGTTGGAGTAGAATGATAATATACTCACTGTTCTTATATTCCAGCTTTTATCTTATCTTTAGTCTTCATTGAAGTCTGAATCTGAAGTATGCATTTGATTTTGAACACAAGAAAACCATACAGATAAAGGCAAAAATATGGAGTGATACATGATGTTGCTGTTGAAACTGAAGTACTGCCTGCCAACTCAGTATTAGATGCATCTGTTTTTATCTAGTATGCTTTGCCGAATTGAAGAATAAGAATACATACATACATACATACATACATACATACATACAAGAGTTGGTGCTTGGTTGGATGTGCTGTGGGAGCTGTAGTGTGTAGTGGTGTGATATGGGTGGGGGGCTTAAAAAATAAAGTGTGTTTGAACAGAGGAAAAACAAGTCAGAGGAGACCGTTTGGATGGCGCGGGTTGAAAGCCTTTTTTAAAGCACCTCAACACTCAACTCACGCCACAAGAATCCGTAAGACAACAACAATGGAAATGGAAAGAGTCGGGCAGGTGATGCACGTCCGATGGTTCTGCAAATAACACAATCAACACAACAATGAACAGAGAAGCACGTCTAAAGGGTTATCACGCACGTAAAGTCGCTGAGAGGCGGCAGCGCGACGATGCCAATAAATCTGAATCAAGTGTACCACATCAGCTGGGTCTAGCAGTGACACAGCGCTCTCTATCCGGCCAAATAAACAACAAGGAGGGAAATAGAAACGGCCTTGCTGCTGCTGCTTCATCAGAATCTCGATTCATTCGCGATGCCATCTACCACGAGCAATGTGAGCTCGGGCTTGTGCTTCCCGACGAGAAAGTTAAAATGTCAACGAAGAACAGCTCGAAGCAACCAATCGCAGCCACAACCCCGAAGCAAGGTGGGGGATCCAAGAGCCCAATTCGCAGTGAGGTCCGAGCTCTGCCCTCGGGGATTGATTTTCGACACAGAAGCAAAAATAATGTCATCGAACACGTAAATAATTCTTTACGTGGTAAAGACAAAGCAAACAAAGGACCCGTCGAGCAGTTTGTAAATGAGCCTTCCAGTTCCACTCTCAATGAGATATCGACCAAACCAACAGATGCAGCTGCCAAAAATCCATCCGAGATGACCACCAAGCTAGCAGTTAGATCGGAAACCAAACCAATTGATAAATCGGAAATGAAACGTATCTTCGCTGCCCGTAGGCGCAAGGCTCAGATTGAGATGACTGCCAAGATTACCGATGCCAATGGATCATCTGATGGGGGTGAGGCTACCTCAAAAGCTGTGGCTAGTGATTTTGAACAAGAGAAAGACTCGGTTGGTGCAAAGGGAATGGAGGAGGGTGCCATTGAATTCGTATCTGATGGAATCGATGCTTTGACCGCAACTAGAGGAGGGGAGAAGCTTTCTAGAGGAGACGGCACTAGCACTGAGGTTGAGGAGAAGAACTCTTCTACAGCTTCTAGTGTGCTCAACAACGGAAGCTATCAAGGAAAGGCGGCCAATATCCATTCCATGAGAGGCGTGAATGATTTCAGAACTGCTACACCTGAAAGCAGGAGCAAAAGCCAAGATAGATCAGGCAGAGATGCTGCTGCTGTGAAGAAACAGGCTTGTGGAGAGAAGGGCACTGCAACAGCTGATGAAAATGTTGCCATAAGGACAGTAAAACGAGATAGTAATGAGAGTAGCAAGACTTCTAAGAGCACGGCAAGTTCTAATTCACGCAGAGCACTCGAAATGTACATGAAACAGCGTGTCTCCGGAGGAAGCACTGGGAATCAAAGTTTGAAGAATAAAGGTAGTGAAGAAAAGAGTGAAGTGACTAATAGTCAGGGCAGTGAACAAAGCCCTGGTAGCGACCAGAAGAGCAGTACTCGTACCAAAGAAAAACAGGTGCTGTCGCCTATGAAGGAAAAAGAAGTAGAGGATATTCAGTCGGAAAACACAAGTGCTACCGACACTATTGGGCAGAATGAAAGCAGAGAGAAGACGGTGCGGTTCCTTTCACCGCTTGAAAGGCGAAACCCACAGTGCTCCCCGCCCCGAATGCGTTTGCCTGAGGTTGAAGTGCAAAACTCAGTGCTGACAGAAGAGAGTCAAGAGGAGGAAGATGTTGATTTTTTACTGTTCGTGGCTGGTCTCAAACGAGAGGTTGCTGGTGATCATACCGAAGTACGTCTGTTTTGTTGTATACTCATCATTCGCTACTTATTTCGGTCTAACAAGCTGTTTTTTTCTGCTTGTATTGTTAACAACAGTTATGGTCTGGTTTCCAATCTCTAATGGGAATGCCCAAGGATCAACACTCGCTACTGTATTCAACACCCGCAGATGAAGTGCAACCATCTGACAAAAAGAAGAAACGTCGTGTGCGAATGGATCCTCAAACGCAATCATCGTTGACTATGATCCACAAGGCTCTGGCAAATGATGATCGTATCAAAGGCGGTTTCATGAAGACGGCAAGTCAATTGGTGAATGACAAACAAGTGAAGAAAGATCGAGAATTGCAAAAGCGGCTGGAAATCGAAAAGATGGAATCAGAGCAACGACAGCCTGCAACATTGTTGGCTGAATCTGTGAATGGTGCCGATGATGCGCAGTCAGTTGCTTCTCGAAGTTGTCAAAGAATTGAAACACCTAAATATGAATCGTCTTTGAATGAAAGCGCATGTTCAGAAAAAGACAAGAAGCCAACATGGATCAATTCGTACAAGAAAAAGAAGAGCTTGTATCTCAGCGCCTACGCCAGCTCTAATCCCAACAAAGACAAATCTCCCACCATCTCCCCGGCCTCCTCTAATTCTTCTTCTTTAAAACCCGCCTCCAACTCCTCATTCAAGTCTTCTACTTCATCAATCTCCTCCCTGCAGAGCCGGCGTAAAAGTGTAGCTAACGGAGGCACTGTCAAATCCAAAGTTCCTTCGTGGTTAGAGGCACTGAAGAAGAAACAAAAGTCTTTAAGATCTAAAGGC
The DNA here is from genome assembly GCA_036939935.1 of Cyclotella atomus. Lineage (NCBI taxonomy): Eukaryota > Bacillariophyta > Thalassiosirophyceae > Thalassiosirales > Thalassiosiraceae > Cyclotella > Cyclotella atomus. The sequence continues at coordinate 3,737 of JALLPI010001158.1, forward strand.
ACAACTCCCCCCGACCAAGTCAAAATTGAAGACAGTGAACCCATCGTGTTCCAACTCTCTCCACGCAAACGACCAAAGTATACTCCTCCGCCCAGTCCTGATACGGCAGCGGTGCCGTGGGCTAATGTGAAATTGCGCAGTACGCCAAAGAGAGGAGACTTATCACTTGAAACTGTAGCCCAAAATGTCAGTAGGGTTGAAAAATCAGAGAGCGCGGGTAAAGCAGAGAGTGATCAAGATTCTCTTCCCAACCTCTTTTCGGCCGGCGAGATCATTGATATGGATTCACTGCCTCCATCTGAAATCTTTCCATTGTTAACGTCAAAATGGACGGACAAACAGGAAACAAAGCGAATTGTCATCGTGGGTAAAGATCTTGTCGCCACGGCCAACCGCATCGTTGGCGAGGATAGAAAAGCAAGCGTGCTATGGTGGAGTCACCGATGTGAAATTCGAAGCTTAACTCTTAGTGTAGATGCCGCTGGAGCCACGTTGGCACTTACCGATGGCCGTCCTTCCATGCCATTAGCTTTTCCTTCTGCTGATGTCTGCTTGAACTTTGCTCAGTATTTCCTTCGCGGACCATCGAAACCAGACGAAGAAAGAGACTTGGATGTAGAACTATCTCCCAGTACTGATGCAGACACCAGCGTATTGACAGCCGAAGAGGAGTCACTGCTCGATAAGTACAGGCAGTATTCGCAAAGTGAGAGGCTCAAGTTGAAACTAACTTGTCTATCTCCAAGAGGCGAACCGGAAGAGCTTGAAGTGAACCTGTCACCTCGTATCGCAGATCAAGTTAAGATTGTGGACGCAAGTGTGCCAGAAAAATACAGCAAGATGCTCGAACTAGGCATCCCTGCTTCAGCGGTGAGGCATAAAATGAAAATTGATGGCATTGATGGTTCTATCGCGGCCCTTGTAGTTGATGCTAACAGCGACACCACTCCAAAATGTGAGAATCAGTCTGTGTTGTCCGGCAGAGAAGTACCTGCAGCCGATGAAGGAGTCAATAATAAGATGATGTCAGAGACTACGCCGAGTCTTACTGACGAACAAAGCGCTATTGCAACAAAATATCGTAAGATGCTGAAAATGGGAGTGCCTCCAGATGCTGTGAGACATAAGATGACAAGTGAAGGTGTAGACTCAAAGATTATTGATACAGTATTTGAACCTCTTCCGGTAGACCCGATTACGGAGTCAGCACAACTCACAGGAGATGAAGAGGTTGTCGCATCGAAATATCGTAAAATGCTGAAGATGCGCGTTCCTTTAGATGCTGTGAGACACAAGATGACACAGGAGAACGTTGACACTAAGATCGTTTCAGCAATTGTACGCGAAGCAGGCGGAGAACCAGATGTGCTACCAACTCCAATTGTTACCAAGGCAGTGGAATCATCTGCTCCCCTATTGACTGAAGAAGAAGAGAGGGAAGCTTCCAAGTATCGTAAAATGATCAAGGTCTGCATTCCCAAGGATGCCATCCGCCACGAAATGAAAAAGCAAGGGGTTAGTGATAAGATTGTAGAAGTTGTGCTTGGTAAAGAATGGGTCGAGGCGAAAGATGTGATCCAATCCGCAATAAAGCAGAAAGAATCTAACCGAAAGACAATTCAGTTTCACTGGACAACATCTAAGCTGCCCCCCGAACTACTCCAGCAAAGTATCTTCGGCAAGGTGGAACAAAAGAAGCGAAAGATAGAAACCATCAATCCAGAAGAAGCTGACATCAAGAAGCTTCATGAGTTGTTTCAGAAGAAGGATAACAGTGCTGCTGCCAAGAAAAAGGCAGCTGCAGCTGAAGGCGCTGCGGATGGAATGGCCAAGTTATTGGATTTAACGAGGGCAAACAATATTGCGATCAGCCTCAAGGCATTCAATGACTTTACTTTCAGAGATCTTGCTGAAACTATCAATGATCTAGATCCCGACCAGAAGATTGTCGGTGAAAGGGTTCAGTTTATTCCCAATCTACTTCCAAACCCGAAAGAGATAGCTGCAATAAAGAAATTCAAGGGAGATGACGACAAGCTCATCACTGGTACGTATTGCACTATACCAATCCCAACCCAAGCCCTTCACTACTAACTTTAGAATGTGTGTTCACTCTGCAGCTGAGCTGTTCTTCAAACAGCTTGTCTCAATCAAACGAATTGAAGATAAGGTTCAAGTTATGAAGTCAATGCACTTTTTTGAAGATCACGTTGCTGAGGTACGTGAGGGGTTCAAGACGTTGCAGGAAGTATGCAATCAAGTGTTGAACAGCGAGAAACTGCTCCAGGTACTTCAAATGGTGTTGAATATTGGCAATCTCATGAACGAAGGCACTCTCAACGGCGGCGTGGATGCATTCAAGTTTGAGAGCCTGTCAAAGTTGTCACAAACCAAAAGCGCAGATGGAAAAACTACGGTCCTAGATTATATCGTTGAGACATTCATATCAAAAGGAGAACGTGATGTCCTGAATTTGCTCACGGAGTTTCCTGATGTTCAAGTAAGTAGATTAGAGTGTCATATTTGCATTTTTTCTTTCCGACATCGATTTGACATCTTAATGCTTCATCCTTTGCTGAATAACACAAGGAATCAAGCCGGCTGTCAATCGGTGACCTTATCGGTGAACTGAACTCTCTACGCAAAGATTACAACCTATGCAAAATTGAACTTACAAGGATGAAGAATGATCAATCCTCCAAAAGAGTGACACGCAGCATGACAAACAAAGTTGACGAAGAAAGTGAAGTAGAGGATCCAAGGAAAGCTCTGTTTGCAGCAATAAAATCCCGAGTGCCAAAAGAAGAAACACCACCACCTGATCCACGCCAAGCTTTGTTTGCTGCTATCAAGAGTCGAAAAGAGAATGCACCAGGCGATTCAATCGACACAAGTGGATCCAATAAAGATTACACCCCTGGTGTTCAGAGACTCCAAGACTTTCTCAACCATTCAAAGACAGTCCTTTCTCTTGCAAACGCAGACCAGGATGCAGCCGTTAGAGCCTGCAAGGTGGGTCAGTGGTATGATCGTTAACACAATTCATTACTGATATCTGACATCATTGTCTCTATTCTTTCACAGGGACTTGCAGTGTACTGTGGTGAGGAAGGAGGCGAACGAGCCGCGGCTCCCTTGCTACAGATCATATGTGAGTTCGCTTCTTCACTAGATAGTGGCGTGAAGAAGTATGATGCAAGAAAGGAAGCCGATGCAAAGAAAGCTGCAAAACTGGCGAAAGACAAGGGTAACAAGGATAAAGAGAATCGTGTAAAAACGATGCATACACCGAAGAAGTTGTTGAAAGCGTCGGCTCTTCAGCCTCACGTGGGCGTGATAGACAATATGAAGACACGGAGTCCACTGAGACCAGACACCAGCATCGATGCAAGACAAGCAATTTTTAATGCTATCAAAAACAATGAAGTCAAACCTAAGCGGAGTACAATAAAGCCAAACAAGGAGACAAGCACATCCAAACAGGCTCTGTTTAAGGACATTAAGAGCGGAAAGAAGCCTAGTGAAGTTAAAGAGTCACGTATTCTACTAGTAAATAAAATGCTACAGGAAGCACCAGCCAATGTGAAGCGAGGTGAGTTCAGTTTAAATAGTTTTGGTGTGAGTTTCATCTCATCTATTGATCTGACTGCTGTCGTACGAAATGCTGTTAGATTTCTTGAGAGGAGTTACGTATGATAACACAGACGACCCAATTTTGAGGAAGATTTATGAGAAAGAGAGCTATTCACCCAAGTCAAACTGACGAGTTTGTTATTTTTGTACCAAGTGATGACCAAAGGTAGCAAATCTACTAAAATGTACTTTCATCAACTTGTGGTAAATAATCTTTAACCTAGCTGTCATTGGAACAAAACAAGTGAGGAATAAGGCCCTTTTCACTACAAAAAGCTACAACTCTCATCGCAGATCCTATCTTAGTACTCTGGAGAGTCTCATCCTGTCCCATCCGCATTTCTGTATATGTGAATTGATATTGATATTGAATTAAAAATGATTCCTTGGATCCCGGGCTGATCCCGGGACAGGACAGATCAAGATTGCTAGATGAGTGGTATGTACTTATTTACGCACTTTCATTCGGAATCGTACCTGGATTTGAGCGGTAACGTCTCACACTCTCTCTGTGTATAATGACGATTTGTACAGAGTGCATATGATGTCTCACACCCTCTCCGCTAACCACTCAAATCCAGGTCGATTCCGGATTCTGGATGAACTTATCGGCTTTGCACATACTCATACTCAAACAGGGATGTCATCCCTATCTCACTCTAATTCTCGATTCTCATACTTTTAATCTCATGGGAAAACCTCAACTAATACTAATCATCCATACCTGATACGAGTGAGTGGAAAAACAAAAACTGAAGGCTGAAGGGCACCAGACAAACTGCACATTAACAGCTTTCCAGGTAGGAGGGGTTGAAAAAATGGCGAAGACGGACGGCAAGTTTTTTTGTGAGAATTTTTGGCTCATCGGCCTCATTTTTAGCCCTCTCAACCATCAAAACCAAGACCGGCTGCCTCTGCACCGCCCCCAAACCACCTCCTAAGCCATCATACACCCCCAGGGACTTCTACCTTTGCTGGGGATCGCCCAGATGCTTCCATTTTTGCCATCAGAACCACCGAAATGGTCTGATGGCTATGCACAAATTTGGTACACCTCTGCCGACTTGGCACAATCATGTGCATGGAGGTGGATGCAACTGCTGCTACAGCCTACACCAGCAGCACCTCAAAAACATAACAATCAACTTGTTTATGGACACAGAGCAATGGGGGAGCTGCATCGGAGAAATTGATGAGGAGAAAGAGGAGGAGAAGTGGGCCAAACATCATCATGTTCAATTGGAATTGATTGAATCATCTAACCTAACCACCGGATAAAAGTTCACCTCAATTAGTTTAGTTCTATTGGCTATTGAAAGCCCTTGAAAACTACAATCCCTCCTTCAAAGCATGGCTGGCAAGCAGAACCACGCAACAACTAACCGCTGCATCGATTCGAGAAGAAATCGAATGAGCTGGTGTTGCCAATCAGAGAGGAAAAGGCTGCAAAAAACACACAACAATCAGCCCAATTACAGTGATCAAAGCGGATGCACAACATATTGTTCTTGTTTGCAAGATATGTAGCACTAAAACTAATGAATATTACAGCACGAAACTTGAAAATATTGTCGATTACATAATAAACTAATATCCTATTATGTTACTGCAATGGTTTATTGTTGCATTGCCTTTGTTGTGTGATCTGCCGATTATTTCAATTAGAAAGTTGTTATTTCCACCTTGAATGGATTTTAGATACTTAGCACGTAACTATGTAGGTAATGAGAGCGCGAAAGGTAGGATTTTGGTGCCTGAACCCATTTACCGGAAAGCTGTTAAACAAACCAGAATAAATGATAATGATAAGTTGATTATAAACAAAATTCAAAATTCAGCCTAAGTTGCTAATTCCTGATTTTACCAAGAGAAGGAAAGGAATAACAACCCCAGGAATCTGGAGTGGTTCCGTAAAAAAACTGTGGAATATTGACGGTCGGAGTCGGAGTCTTGATTTTGTGGCAGGAAGGGGTGGGGGCTTAAGTAAAACAATTGATGTACACTAAAAAGATTCAAAGAACTATGGAGGATGAGTCCACTTGTTTTGGTTGGAGTTGGAGTTTCCGACCAGAACTGGATTCCGACCAGATTCCGACCGGAATTTGAAACTTAGAGTTCTGATAGTGTAGGTTATTTGTTTCTATACTTCCCTCTCAGCTACAATGGAACTGAAATGTCTCTTGCCCTGAGAACAAGTCACCATCGTCCTCTCCAAAGACTAAAAACAGTATTTCAGGCAGGGCACTGGGACAAAAATACGAAGGGCAACTGGTACTCATAATAAACTAACTGATGCCCCAACCAAACAAGAACTCTCACATAAAGCTTCTAAACACCAATACCTAGTGATTTCCAATCTACATTACAGACTTTTCCTTGTAGGAAGAGACACAACAGTGTGTCCAATATTAATATCACCTCCCTCACAAAGCCTAGTACTCACTCCTATTACCTTCACACGAAGTACAATCGCCTGGGTTATCAGAAGGTTTGGCATTAACACTAACACATTTTTTGGATTTGGAGGCTGAAGGGCGCTGCCATAGTTAAGCTCCCAGCCGTGCTGTGAACAACAGAATGTTCTGCACAGCAACACAATTCATTCATCACAACTAGATATGCTTGAATGTGTCTGAGAGGTGATTGAAAGTAGTCCCTCGTACTATTTGACGTCAGCAAAAATTCTGAGAAATGATCCCATCAAAAATGTCTTGAGGAAAATCAGGGCCACGCTGACATCATTTTCAAGAATCTGAAGGAAGAGAACTCTTCCAACCTCTCATCAACAGCTATTTATTTAACAACTCGAAATTACTTCCAAATTCTGCATGAAAACTACGAATACAATAGGAGGAAAACAAACGTCAATAATATACACCAACTTGAAGACCACATTCTCTCTAGTCAAACAAAACCGAATAGTTCCTCCCAAGTTGAAGAATCTTACGTCATTTCAAGAAGTAAATTGACTGACTCACGAATTCGTGGTGGTCTAAACCGCGAAGAATCGTGTGATGTGTGCATAATTGACACCACCTGGCATCCCGGTGAGCACAACAATGAAAAACTCTGACCATCGAGATAGAAAGGGAAACACCACAATCAAAACATATGAACAGTCATGTCATCCACTAATAACAACAGCGACGAGGGCAACATCGGCGGCAATCAAGATGAAAATCAGCAGGAACCGGAGACGCGCAACAACAATGCTGACGTGCAAATCCCTTCAGAACTCGGTGAGGTCTCGCTGAGCACATCACATGCATCAAGTCTACCGGATGTGGCCTCAGCTGGTGGTGGTCAAGCGGCAGCACCGACAGACGCGGATATACAGATCGGAGATCAATCGCAAGTTCAAGAGCAGCAAGCTGTTGCCAGGGCTCGTTCTCGCTCTACCAGTTCTTCCAAGTCAAATGGTAGTAAAAAGATGCAGGTTGATGTTGACACTGCTGACGATATCAAAAGACTTAAACGAGAGTCAAATAGTAAGGTCATTGTATCTATAAATCACTTGTATGTTTCACTTGACAATTCTCACAATGCATCCCATCAGTATAGTCATCTCAACCTGATCCCATTTTGGCTACAGATATAGACGGATTTATTCCCTATGTTGGAAGTCAAGGTTGATCCTGGTGAAGATATAATGGATTCTTCTGAAAATCATCTTCATCTTAAGAAACAGGCCGAGACTAAACACAAGACTTCTTTTGGTACTGATGCCAGTGAAGAAGCACCTCGCACCAAGAAGGCCAAGTTTAACGTTGATGGTTTAATGCCATCTGAACCTATAGCTGCATATGGCGCAGATGTTGCAATGAAAGAATGCGAGCAAGATCTCAAACCCCCAGCCGAAAAGATTCAGCACCATTCACATGTTGGCCCGGCTAAGCAGATCACCTCAACATCAGGCACATCCTCATCTCCAACTGGAGGCACCTCATCATCACCCACCGAAAAGCAAGAGTCTCAGTCCTCTTCCATTGATTCGACTGTAAGTAACAAGCCGGCCAAAGGCAAGTCACCAAACTCGTCCGACTCGGGCTACGGCGAAGCAAACTACAGCCCCGAGGAATATTCGTCCCCATCAACAGTCAGCAATACTGGCCAGGTAGCTGATAAAGTGCCCCGGAAAGAGGGTCAATTGTACAGACTGAGGCACAATTGGTGCTGAGGATGCAATAAACGTACCTTGTTTGGCA